>ML739074.1:0-120815 GCA_009193565.1 Aspergillus coremiiformis | reverse complement strand
TTTCGGAAAAAAAAAAAAAAGAACAATGGAGCTGCCCACCGTGGATCCTCGATGGCTGCCGCCGCCATCATTCGAGACCTCTGACGCTAAAGTATGCAGCCCGTCGGTTGGTTCGGGTGTGATGCTATGTACAGCGACCCTGTGAATATAAAAGCTGGTCCTTCTCACTCCCAAACTGTGGTTTCTTTATCCATCAATTACGGTGACTGTCACAATACGGGAGTTTGACTTCTGTATACTGATCCATCCATCGCTCGGGTTTCTACCCTGCCAATACCAATACATACATACATACAAACATACATCTACATACAACGCAACATAACAAAGATGCTTTCAAGTACGGTTACACGTCCACTGCAGCTTCTCACTCGAGTAATGCAGTGGTCTAGCGCTGTCATTGTGATGGGAATCACGTCTTACTTCATCCACAAGGGTCCTCGTGGGTTGTCTATCAAGTACCAGGAAATCATTGTATGTCTCAACTGCTATCCTCATGGGCGATCACTCACTAATACCTCGATTTACAGGCCGTCATGTCGGTGGTGTTCTTCCTGCCTGCCTTCGTCTCGCCGTTCATGCCTACAGCACTTAGCAAGTTTGTTTTGCTCATCGATGTTGTCTTCTCGTACTTGTATGGAATCTTAGCCTTTTTGCTTCTGAACCCACATGCTGATTATGTATCTTAGGTGGCTCACTGCATTCATTTTTGCTGCCCAAGACTACAACAGACATAACTGCTTCTACCGCGCTCCCCCCGGCATCTCCTGCTCCAAGAAGAAGGCCAATGAAGCATTCATCTTTTTGACCTTGTTAGTATCCGATGATACCCACCATCAACTATCTTGCCGAATACTAAGAACAATCTAGTATCTTCACCTTCATTGGCATGTTCCTCGAGGTCCTCGGTCTCTGGGCCTACCGCCGTGAGCATGCTCCCGTTCGTGAAAAGACTGCTGGTGCTCACGGTGGTCCCGCCGATGCCCCAGTCGCCACGGCCTAAGTGTTGACCGCTCTGTCAGCGACCCGGCAAAGAGAAAACGGGCGGACAAGACGATCCACGAGAATGAGACACGAGACCACTGGCTGAACATTTTTGCGCATGGCATGTATCACACATACTTAATAAGATACCTATGATTGAGGGACGGGAGGCCATGCATATGCAACGTACTTGCACCTGCATTGGCAGGGAGAGACGTGGCGGAGGTTATAGAAGATTGGAGGATGAGGGAGGGAGTGGTGGGGAAGTATACTAATAGTGTAATTTCGATATCCGTATAGTTCATGTGACATATTTTTAGTGTTGACATACGCTCATTTATATAACGAACACATCTCAAGCTATTTTACTTTTATATTTTCAAGTCTACTCCATTCAAAAAATTTCGTCCTGAACCTGTTACCCAATTGTCTAGTGATGTCAATGTTGTTCCGGGGAAGAAACTTTGCTACGTCTTGGAAGAAAGTTGGAATCCTGATAGGTGGATATGCGTTTACAGTGATTTGATTCTCTATGATCATGTACATACATACAGTATGTGTTATCGTGTAATTCTATCTTCTATCCAATGTCAATGGCGAACGCGATTGGTATAGTGCTGTTCTAGATACAAGAAATTGATCAGATCAATAGGAATAAAAAAAAATTGTAGCAACCGAAAATATTGTCCCGAAAACTCCATTCGCTGCCTGAAAAAGTTCGTCATTCGTGAATACCGTCGATTGGCAATGGACAACTCAAATACTGGCTCGTCGCGGTGCCAAGGTACGTTGGAGCTTCTTTTTCTCTTCTGTTTCCTCGGGTAACGGTAGGGATCCTTCACTCCGGAGTTTGTCCAGATATTGCTTGCCATATGCATAGCCTAGCTGGTAGATCTCGTCGAACTTGCCGAACTCGAGGGTTCCGTAGCGGTCGATGGGGGGACGCATGTACAGACAGCCAGGGGTGTTTTTGGCTCGTTCTAGATTGTCAATTGACGAGACGTACGCGAGTCGGGCTTGGATTTCGGACAGTGTGGGAGGATTGGGCAATGCGGAGAACGGATTCCAACGATTGAACACGGTCCAGAATCCGGAGAGCGAATCACCGTACCCTTGCGGTGTGTCGTCGTCGATCGAGCCTACATCCACGGCAAAAATCACATCGGCGCCAAGTCCCTTCATGTGGGCCACCGTGAGGTTATCGATGTACCCGCCGTCGAGGAGCATGGTGCCTTCGTCGCAGATGGGAGGAATAAGACCGGCCAAGGACATCGATGCGCGCACGTAGCGCCAGGTATAGCCCGACGAGTGATATTCAGGCCGTGATTTGCTGATGTTGGTGGTGTTGCAGTAGTACTCTAACCAGAAATCCTCGATCTGACTATCCCCAAAGGTCTTGAAGATTCCACGATTGAACTCATGACCAGTGGTGTAGGAGACGGTAGGATAGGTCAGATCCAGCATAAATCGCCACATGCTAGCCATGCGGCCGGCAAACTTCTTCGCTCGACCATACATGGGAACCACATCCGCATCCCGTGCATATAAAGCACCAATGAATGAGCCGATGGACGTGCCGCCAATGATGTCGATGGGAATTCCCGCCTCTTCAAGTGCTTTGATGACGCCCACCTGGGCGATACCCCTAGCACCTCCACCACCCAGAACAAGCCCAACAGACCTGCCACAGAGCCGGCGGGCCAGACGATGGAAGTCGCCCTTAAACGGAGTTTGTGACGAGTAGAGTGGCGTCTGGTGAATCCGTCGCGATGTGTATTTCTGAATTTCCGCCTGGATGACCTGGACCCTTTGCTTTAGAACGGCGCCGAGCCGTTTCGCCCGGGGATGGGAGGGTTCAGGGGTTAGCCGGAAACCCATTTGGATATGGTGGTGGCCTCCATTGATCCACATCCGGTTCTTCAGCCATCGGCGCGTCAATCCGGGAGGGCAATACCGTTCGGCATGTAGCAACACGAGTTCTTTCCTGGCCGTTGTTTTCATCCCGAGTAGAAATCTTTCGTACTCGCCGATACTGGGCGAAGATTCGGCCAGGCCAACGAGTAGAATGCAGTCGGCTTGCGTAATGCAGGTCTGCGTCCAGGGGGAGTTGACGTTGGTGTCTGCGATATAGAGCACCATCCCGTACTTCTCCTCGAGGTCGGCCAGGTACTGGGACAGCTTTAACTTACCCATCTTGCTGAACGCGTGCCGTCCTAGGTGATTCAAGATAGCCGCCTGGTTGAGGGAAGTAACGCCGTTCGTCACGCCGATCTGATGAAGGGCGTTCTGCAGACGATGGCCAAATTCTACCACGGGGACCCCGGCCGTTACAGGGAGTATACCAACAGTGCGAAGATTGACTACAGAGGCGGCGGTTTTGACGCTGCCGGCGTTGGCATGGTCGCTTCCCTTTTCGGACATGGGAAGCTCGACGAGATCTCGCATCCTCTGGGCAATGAGCTTAGAAACTTGGATTGTAATTCCCGGGTGCTCTTGCGCGAGACTGTTGAAAAGAGAGCGGGGGAATTTGGCTAGTTCGGTGTCCCGAATGGCGTGTAAAGTCGCCGGTCGTGTCGACTCGGTCATGACTTCCAACTCTCCAACACTTTCCCCCTGACCATATTCGCCAACGATGGTTATCTTGCCATTCGCACCTTCGAGAACAGATCGCAGACGTCCGTTCAAGACCAAATAGATTGCATCACTCTCATCACCTTGATGGTAGATGACTTGGCCTGCACTTACCTGCACCCATTCAAGGGCGAAGTCAATATGAAGAAGTAAGCGAGGAAGTAGGCTTGTCAGTCGCTTTGCCAGCGTCAACAGTGCAATCGGATAACGCTCTGCGATTCTTTCCAATGATGACCTTGGAAGAAACCCGACATACACGTCTGTCTTCGCAACCACGTCGGTATAGGACCTGTAAGAGGCGACGGATCCGACATACCCTTGAATTCCACCGGGCTTGATCAGATAGAGTGACTTCCGTGACTGCTTCTTCCGTTTATGATCGGTCGTGGCATTCGTCACCGACGCGCGAGAGGAGTTGGTCTTCGTCCGTTCCAAAGTCGGAAAAAACTGTTCACGCGGCTGCCCATACGCGGGTTTCGATCCGCCTACGAGATCCTCCGCTTTTTCGGATACAGGAATACCTACGTCTAGAAATCCGTCGACCACGTAGTACAAGCCCGGATGGCGTTCCCCTTGCTCCACCAGAACCGACCCCTGGGGGAAATACACAATTTCAATGTCATTTCGAAGTTCCTCTCGCAGGTTGACGATGGGCGACGTCCCACCAGCGCTGGTCATGGACATTGACATCATTGATTCGGTCTCGCCATCCACCGATCCGTCATAAGGATCAATGAAGCCAAAGGCGTTGTTGGTGAACACGGCCTTTTGGCGTCGAGAATCATAGGAAAGAAGCTTTGGGGATATGTCGCCCGATGTATGGCTGCTCTTTCGCAGGACGTCACGAGTACTTCCCGTGAGGCCGATACCTTTCATGATACAGTCCAGGATAGATTCTCGGAATAAAGCGTCCTCGTCAACTGCGTCCTTCTTTCGATGGAAAGGTGAGCTGTGCATAACGGGAGCCATGAAAGGTGACTGCTCCTTATCCGCCAGAGGGCTGAGTAGCTTTGGAGCCAGGTGTTCGTATCTGGGGCCGAACCGAGAGAGTTGAATGGTAGACAACAAATCCCCAGGGCTCGGCCCTGTCGACTCGCGGTCATTGGGCACATTCTCTGGACTGGCCATCGTAGATGCTCGCTTCGGTTGTGTTGCCATCTTTGCATGGAGAACCGCTTCTTTTCTCAGAAAGCTATTGGACCGGCGTCTTCTTCCAGCAGAAGGGTTGTGGAGTGCAATGCCCTTGGTGATCTCTTCCGGACCCAGACGGTCTCGCTCTTTGATAAACTTATCCTTAAGACGATCCAAAGCAGCCCCACGCATTTCATTTGGTAGATCTTGAGTCGTAAATTTGGTCATCTGTTTTTCAATGCCCAAGACATCGTCATTGAGGCCCAGATAAGAATGCGCCGTCGCAAATGTGACTCTCTGGAGCCGTGTGAGAATCACTTGGACGATGTGGGCAGTCGCTTTCGGATAGACCCTCGTCAGACGGCGAAAGGCGCTGGCGGGGATGATGGCAATGGTCGTATCCATCATGGCGCGTGCCACAATATCCGGATGCACCGACTTTCGTCGCTTCTTGCCCGGCTGGTTCCTCGGTTCTGGGTAGGGGTTATGGTTATGCATCGCATGACTTTCTCCCAGATTTAGGGGAGGCACGGACGGTAGAAGTCCTCCATTACTGATTATCTGGGCAACAGAGTCACTGTTATCTCCAATAAAGTTAGACGGAGGGCTGCCCTCTAAGCCTCTGGGGCTCGCCGGGAACGAGTCGGGTACTCGAGCAAGAGTGCCCAGGCCTACGCTAGATGCACTGGACGACGAGCCTTCGCTGGTTCGTACTTGAATATCCTCGGTGAACAAGGACAGGATGGAGAACAAGGACGACATAGAGGCGCCGTTCTTGACTTCCGTGAGCAGCTGGTAACCTTGCTTTCCATCCACATGATGATCGTCCTCATCCGAAGACTCGGCTCCCACGTAGGTGGGATCGTCGTCTACGCTTGATTTGTTGTCCCGCATGGACTTGACGAATATCTGAACCAAGCCATCCACTACCAGACAGAAGCCTTTTTCTTCTTCCAGCATCAATGTTTCCCCCGCAATTAACTTCCTCGTTTGCATGGTACGAGTCAATTCATGAAACACGGGCCGTTCCAGGTAGCCAAAGACCTTGATGGCGCTCAAGAATTCATCTAGGTAATTTGCCAGGCCTGGTTTGGAATCTCCTTCTTGGACGTCGGGAAAGAGATCAAGGTGGGGTTCTTTGCGCTGGGGCTCCGGAGGCAGGCGACTGTACATATTCAGGAACCGGTAACGAACGAACCAACTGATAGTTGATACGATCGCCAGGGCGATCAACAATCTGAACCATTGGGTCAGTCCTTTCTGCGCAATCGACAGGACATCCTGTTGGTCAGGGTAGGGGATTGTAGGAGACTTACAGGGTGGTGAAATTCATGGTGAAGGTCAAGCTCATTGAAAAGAGCGTGAACAGCCATGTGGGCAGCGTGATGGTTGCAAATGTTATCACCCAGTATAGAAAGCTTGGTAAGACCTGGAACACAAAGGAAAACACCCATCCAATCCACCCCACCATGGTTGAAGGGGTCGGAAGGGACAACGGCGGGGGTGGAAGAAGGGAAGTAGAAAAGGTCGACGGTACGGAAAAGCTGGCGGCTATGGCGGGAGCAGATAGGGCAAGAGACAAGGCAGTGTCAGTCGAGGAAGATGAAGGAGACGCATGAAGAGGGTTTAGACTTGACTGGAGGGACGCAGATGAGGGTGCGAGGGTCCTGCCATCAGCCATGATTGCTATTGCGTCGGATGATGGGACTAACACCGCTAGGGCCAGCTTAAGGCAGCCCCGTGAGAATCAAGGAATGTCCCGGACCATGAAAGTTGAACCGTTGCAGCAAGGGAGGGGAGATGGATTGATTTGCCTGTCCCAAAGGCGTGAAATGCAGTGATGTACTAGCCAACCACCCCCCTGATACTGCGTCGTGAGCTAGAACGTGCTCTGAGATGTCGTTTTGGCTGGTTCGTGACCAAGAATTGGACGAGACCCTTTTTTTTGAGTTCGGGAAAGGTCACGGACCACGGGAAAGCCTCAGGCAGCCTTGGTCCGTACGTACAGTACGGGGGGAGTACTCCGTACAGTACCGTAAGTCCCTACTACGACAAAGTATCTACTCCGTATCTCCAGTTACTTCCAATTTTTCTGCCAACGCGGATCTTCTTGGCAACCCAATCAAGTAGTCAACTCCGCTGACGACGGATCACCGCTTTTCAACTTCAACAGGGCTGCCTGATGTGCTTCCCTTCCACTTTGTTTCTTCTCCTGCTAGCTTTCATATCTACGACTTCTGCTTCTGTTTCCATTGTTTCGACCCAGCTGTGGTTCTGGCTCACAGACCCGCCACGGTTATGTTTCAGGTACAGTACAGTATTTCCGGTTACCTACTCTTTCTGGAATTCCTGGGGTTATCCTCACGTGTTGAGCAAGTTCCCCGGATGTGATATGTTAACGCTCGCCCGGATTTCAACCCATAGCGTATCCGCGACGCGATCGACTCTCGCATCGCAGAGGAACAAGCCCGGCAAAAGTCCGCCCAGGACTCGCTCGCTCGTTCCAACTCCGCTCGTCGTCCCGCCCGTAACCTATCCCCAGGCAGACGAACCACCCGACCCCGGCGAAACACCGGTACCCCCGTCCGGGGACCGGATCCCAATGAGTTTGAGCCGGAGTTCGCTATCGGAGAAGATGAAGGTCCGAGCAGAGCAGCCACTCCCCGGGTGGAGTCCGCAGGCACGGAGGAAAATGCTGGGGAGGGCAAAATAACCGCGGAGGAGTCGACGGGCAAGGAGAATCCCTTGGAGACCAACCACTCTCCGTCGGAGCTGCCAGCCGACATCAGAGTGAAGCTGAGGAGACTGAGCAAGTTGGAGGCTCGGTATCAAGGTAGACATGCATCTATCGTTACGATGGCGATAGGGTCATGGTGCTAATCGCTATCCGGTCTGTAGAGCTCTTGAAGGCCTATCGAATGGCCCATTCGCGCGTTCTCTCGATCGAACCGTTTGAAGCGGCCTTGCGCGAAAATAGCCCTCTGACTTCCATCGGCGATCCCAAGGCGTTGACAGAATACCTCAATCAGCTCTCGTTGAGAAGTGACATGGTTGTGGAGGAGCTGAAGCGCGTCACTACGGACAGGGACGATTACAAGAAGAAATTGGAGGAGGCGGAGAAGGCCACAAAGGCGGCTTACGACGAGGTCGCGAATCTCAAAAAGGAAAAGGATGAGCAGCCCTCGAAAATCAGTGATAAGTCTGCTGCCGATAACTCAGCCTCGAGTGAAAAATCATCCACCGATTTCAAGCAGGATGCAGGGAAGGAGGAAAGCGAAGAGTTTTTCTCTTTCGACAACGAGATCCCACGTCTGGAGGCGGAGTTAAAGGAAAAACAGGAAGAGATTGTGGCCCTTAAATCCCAGACGGAAAATCTCAAGCGCGACCTCTCAGTGGCAAGGGAATCAACAGAGGGTATGGTGCATAATTTGGAGTCTGCAACCCGAGAGTTGGTAGAACTGCGTGATATCAAAGACAAACAGGACTCAGAAATTGGGAAGCTCAAGACTTCCAAGCAGGAGGAGATCGACGCGCTCACGGCAAAGTTGGTCGCCTCGGAGACGACCGTTACGAATGCGGAAAAGGAGGTAGAAAAGCTGAAGGCGGAGCTGAAACAAAAGACAGATGAAATTGAGCAACTTCAGTCGCAAATCACGAAGCCGGAGGAAGCCGACGAGCAGTCTGACCTTGCAACAAAACTAGACAAAGCCAAGCAAGAAAAGGAAGCCAACGAGAAGCGACTCGGAGTACTTCAAAGTCTGGTTGATAACCTTCGATCTCAGCTTAAGGACATGGAGGAGACCATGACAAGCCTCAAGGCGGACATGAACCGAAAGGATCAGCTACAGAACATTGTCAACTTTCTCGATAGTAATCTGAAAGACAACGCAACATGGCAACAAGCCAAGGAGCAAGTTGTGGGCGGACAGCCAGCTGATTTTGAGGAGTTCCGGGAGAGTTTGGCGCCCACAAAGAACGCCACGGAGGTGAAGAATGAAACACCCGAACTCAACACCCAGCCAGCCAACTCGACAGGTGCTGGGGGAGCTTCTAAGAAGAAGAACAAGAAGAAGAAGAAGGGTGGCAAGGGTGGCGGTGACGATACAAGCAAAGCTACAAGTGCTGCCGCCGTTGAAGAGAAGCAGATCCCAGCAGCCGAGCCAGACCAGCAGGTTTTGGACACCGATGAGCTCGAACAGAAAATTCAATCCCTGACGCGCCAAGTGGAAGAGAAAGATGCAGCCATCGACCGCCTCAGCGCGAAACTCAAAGGGGAGGAAGACTTGAAAGAGGAGATAGAATCTCTCCGGGATGACTTGCTTAATCTCGGCCAAGACCATGTCGAGGCAAAAGACAAGCTGAAAGAGCTAACTGCCGAAAAGAAAGCTCTGGACGAGACCATCTCCAAACTGGAGAAGGAGCTGGTTCATTTACGCACGAGCAGCGCGACTAAGGATGCTGACACCGAGAAGGCACACAATGACTTGAAGGGGGAATATGAGGACCTTAAAGTCAAACTCACCACCCTCGAAACCGAGCTATCTGTCGCACAACAGTTAGCTTCCACCCGATTCAAGGATCTCACCGACCTGCGGGAGACCCTTCAGAAGCTGCAGCCCGAGCTGAAAAAACTACGAGCCGAATCATCTGAGCTCAAGTCTACGAAGGAGACTCTGGCGAGCAAAACAGCTGACCTGAGGACCCTGGAGGGCAAGCAAGAAGATCTACGTGCTGAGTTGAAGAGCCTCAGGACGACGATCTCAGAACGAGAGTCCGAGGTGAAGACGCTCAACCAGAAGATTAGGCAAGAAACGGACAACCGTTTGAGGGCCGAGGAGAGATTGACCGTCGCTCAATCAGACTTGCGGTACTCGGAGAGTAAGAAGCAAGAAGCGCTGGAGACGAAAGAAAAGTTTGCAAACGACCTTTCCAAGGCTCAAGACGACTTGAAGACCGCCCGTAATCAGCTACGGGAAACTCAGAACCAGGTTACGCAGTTGAGCAAGGACCTTGACAGTCTGCGAGAGGAGATCCAGTTGAAGACCGCCCAGCACGCTAGCGCGCAGAGCTTGATGAACAGCATGCGCGACCAGGGCGCCGAGATAGGAATGCAGATGAAAGAGGCCCGTGAACGCTGCGAGAGTCTGGAAGAAGAACTGGCGGATGCCCATCGGTTGCTGAGCGAAAGGACCCGTGAGGGCGAAACCATGCGGCGCCTCTTGAATGATATCGAAGGCCGCGCCGACGCGAAAGTTCGCGATTTCAAAGAGCGGATGGAGGCAGCCATTGAGGAACGAGACCGGGCTGAGGATGAGGCTAGTGCTCAAGGTCGGCGCCGGGCGCGCGAGCTGGAGGAGCTGAAGAACAAAGCCCGGGAAGCGGAAAAAGCGCTGCGGAGTGCCGAGGAGGACAAAGAGGAGCTCGAACTTTCACAGAAGGACTGGAAGCGCAGACGTGATCAGCTCGAGGAGCAAGCTGAGCGCTCAACGCAGGAACTCAATGATGTCCGACAGGCCATGGCACGCTTGCGCGATGCGTTAGACGAAAGCGAAAAGCAAGTCCGAGACTTGGAGAAAGATAAGGCGGAACTGCGTCGGTCGGTTGAAGAAACCAGCGGTCGACTGGACAAGCTGCGCCGGTCCAACAAAGCTCTCTCTGACGAGGCTCGCCTTGGCGCGAACCCCCAGTCATCACGATCTTCCCTCGATTCTGGGTCCCGCAAAGCGCTTGCTTCTCCTGTGCTCAAAGACCGCAGGCCATCGACTCGGGGCAGTGACACGCCTACCGGAGGGGCAACCCTCGATTACCTTTATTTGAAAAACGTTCTCCTCCAATTCTTGGAGCAGAAAGACAAAAACTACCAGAAACAGCTCATTCCGGTCTTGGGGATGCTACTACATTTTGATCGGTACGTCGGAATTCGTTTTCATCGTTCTTCTTGTTTCCACTACATGATACTAATCGTGAATAGGACGGACGAGCAAAAGTGGATGTCGGCTATTATGTCCCGATAGACATTTTTTTTCTTTTTCTTTTTCTAATTCCGTGGATTTTTGGTATTTTGAGGCATGAGCCAAGGAATTGTATGATAATACCTTACTATTCGGTACATAAGCATTGTTGTCTTTCTTCGACTTCTTTATTTCTTTATTTATCTATTTACTTCTTATTTATTCTGTGGCAAGTGGATCATGTCAACTACAAGGCGTACCAATAACTCCCGACAGTCAGTGGGGTCGCGATCCATTTGATGTATTCATGAGGAAACTACTTTAAAACGGCGAAGAACCAATCTGTGAACTTCTCTTCCTCCAGCTTCCGAGTCGCAAATTGAACTTTCGCTACAATTAGACACCATGTCAGCCAACCAACCGACCATCCGACTGGCAACACGCGAGGGTGCGTATCCAAATATCTCCAATATCGCTCTGAATTGATTCCTCGGATTGGAAACTACCGAAGAAAAACTAACCCTAAACAGACGTCCCGCTCATCCTCCAATTCATCCGCGAACTAGCCGACTACGAAAAAGCCCTCCACGAAGTCGAAGCCACCAATGAATCCCTCCTCGAAACCCTCTCCTTCCCCGACAGCCCTCCCAAACGAGGCTCCGTATACACCGCGATGATCTGTCCCCCCGCCACCCCGGACAATGCCGCCCCCACCCCCGTAGGCATGGCCCTGTTCTTCTATAACTACTCGACCTGGCGCTCGGCGCCGGGTATTTACCTAGAGGATCTCTACGTGCAGCCTGCGGCGAGGGGCAGAGGGTACGGGTTCAAGTTGCTGAAGTATTTGGCGGCGAAGGTGCTGGAGGTTCAGGGACGGCGGTTGGAGTGGAGTGTGCTTAAGTGGAATGAGCCTAGTATTAAGTTCTATGAGCAGGTTGGGGCTCGGGGTATGGAGGAGTGGATGAAGATGATGGTTGAGGGCGATGCGTTGGTGAAGTTGGCGGAGGGATTGTGATATTGGGAGCGATTGGGCTGGGGGTAATGGCTTTCACGGTGCATGACATGACCATATATATTGACGTATATTGAAATAGTATTCTGCTGGTATAGAGTGCAGTGTCGAACGCTTGTCGGAAGAAATAGACGAATGGCTTGTTGTATTTTAATGGAATGTCTTCCGACCATAACCGCTACGTATACGATGTCTCTACTCGCTCGGAGAACCGAAGACTTCCATATGAATCCGGTCCTCCGCTACACCCATTTCTTTCAGAGATTGACTCTGCGCATCCATAAACAACTTGGGTCCACAGATATAGTAATCGGTGTCGGGCAAAACTACCGTATCCTTAATCTTGTGCAGATCTGCCCGGCCTTCGAAATCATAATCAACGCCCTGCTTGTCCCGGGTCCCATTGACCTCTTCATAAAACACCGCGCGATGAACTTGCGGATTCTCTGACAGAATCCGGGCCAGTCTCCCCTTCATCGCATGCACGCGACCATTGCGCACTGCATGAACGAATACCACCCGCCTCAATTTCCCCCGAGCAACAATTGTCTGCAACATCGACATCATCGGCGTGAGCCCGACGCCTCCACTCAGCAGCACCACGGGGGTCGTGGCATTGATATCCAGGACGAAATCACCAAACGGCATACTAACATCCAGCTCAGCGCCCACTGGCAACGCTTCATGCAGCACATTCGATATCCGACCCGCGGGTTTCTGTCCGAGCGAAGACTCCCTCTTCACTGAGATCTGAAAATACTCCCCGTTCGGCACATCCGACAAGCTATACTGCCGGGGTTGATAGACGCCCAGTTCTGGCACGAAGCACTTGACACTGACGAATTGACCTGGTTTATACGCCGGGAGCGCCGCCCGGTCGATGGGCGTGAGGTAGAACGAGATGATCTCCTCGCCTTCGTGGACTTTTTTCGAAATGAAGAATTTCCGCCATCCTTTCCACCCCCCCGGCGTGGCTTCCGCTTGTCGGTAGAGATCGCTTTCGAATTCAATGAAGCACTCGGCGAGTTGCTGGTAGGCTGCGGTCCAGGCGTCGAGGATGCGGTCGTCGGCCGCCTTGCCCAGGACCTCTTTGATGGCGGACAGGAGACCCTCTCCGACGATTGGGTATTGGTCGGCTGTGATTCCCAGACTGGCGTGTTTGTGGCCGATGCGGGAGATGGCCGTTTTCAGGGCCGCCGGATTCTCAATGTTGGTGGCGTAGGCCCAGACTGCATGGGCGAGGGCGGCTGGTTGTTCGCCGGTGGCTTGGTGGGCGGTGTTGAAGATGTTCTTGAGTTCGGGGTGTTGTTGGAGGAGTCGTTCGTAGAATCGGGTGGTGATTGCGATTCCGTGGTCTTGTAGGGCGGGGATCGTTGACTTGACGATTTGGATTTGTTGCGGAGTGAGTTTGGTTTTGGTGGTGGTGGTGGTGGTTGTGTAGGCCCTGACGAGTGGGAATGCCTGTGGCACGAGGCGTGGACGGACGAGTTTGTGGAACAACATTGTGGTTGAGGAATAATCTTCTTGTCTTTTTCACTCCTATAGGCGCTGAGTTTACCTTATAGATATTGAGAGGTTGGTTGTAACCGTGGAGTCTGGAAGTTAATTAGGGTTTGAGTTGACTGGTGACGTTGGCCATTATTCATCAAGTTCTGTACAAACCTCAAATCCTGGCATATAATAACCCAACCAGACCAGGTTAGGGATGCAATTTACATCCCTCACAGGGTTGTGGCGCCTGGTTACTATGATACAACTGGGGTCTCGGCTCGCCCGAGACGTTTAAAAACCCTTTCGCACCCTTCTCCAGACGGAAAATCGCATGATCCACCAGAGTATACGTCCCCGGAACGACCATCTTCATATCGACAATTGTAGATCCACCGGAGGGAACATTAACCGTCTGTACACACTGACCGGGCGGACTAAGCACATCGGAATCCCGATAAACCCGATTGAAACAACTCCCAATCACATGGAACGAGCTGGTTAGATTCGGACCTCCATTCCCAAAGAAGATACGAACGGTGTCGTCCAGTTTCGCTTTGAGCGGCTTCTCAGTCAACGCAGCCTCACTGCCATTGAGCACCACCACATCCGCGGCTTCGCGCAGAGCATGTGGCCATGAGAATTCGACCGTCGATGATAATTGTCCGTTATCATCCGTGTCCGGCGGCTCGTGATAGAATTCGCTCTGCATTACGTAGTACTCCTTGTCGACCGGTGGGAGATCTTGCTCTGGCTGCACGTACATGAGTCCGTACATCCCGTTGGCGATGTGGACTCCCACCGGCCCGACGGAACAATGGTAGATGTAGAGACCGGGTCGTTGGAGTTTGAATCTCGCTGTTTTGGTCTCCCCTTCGTTGACTGTGGTGAGCGGGGCGCCCCCTCCTGGTCCTAGGAAGGCGTGACAATCGATGTTATGCGGCATGCCTGAGTCGTCACGGTTGGTGATTTTCAGGTTGACGCTGTCGCCGACGCGGGCGCGGATGAATGGCCCGGGGACGGTGTTGTTGAATGTCCATTTTTCGTACTTGTATTGGTTGGTTAGTTGCTCGAGTTTGGTGTCTGTTGTGAGATCTACGTCGAGGACGACGGGGTAGTCGCGTGTGATCGGTGGCGGGACGTTGGGGGCGGTGGTGAGGATTGCTTTCTCTGTGGGGAGGTCTGGATTGTCGAGCGACTTGGTTGTGTCTGGGAACGACGATTGGGATCCGTTTCTGGGAGCGAGAGGGTGCGGGTGGGTGTAATATACGTTCTTGCTGCCGTCCAGGAAGACTGTGTCTTGTTGCCGAGAGTAGAGGAGCCAGCTGATGGCAGCGGACGTGGAAAGAATGACTAGGTATTTGACTCGCGTCGGGCCATCTCTTTTACCGCTTGAGGTCTCGTCCTTCACCGCGGTTGAGCTTTGTCTTGCTGACCGTGTACTTCGTCGCGGGGGAAATGACAAACTGGTTCGAATCGCAGTCGCATAGCGACCTCTGGTACGATAGAAGGAGTTGATCGCAGCATTCATCGTGGATAGCAACTGTAGCTCGGTCTGTCCAGGACACGAAAATAGTCAAGACTAGCGACACCCTCTGTAGCTATGATATACGCAACCTGCATCACCATGAGACCTCGAATTCCGAGGAGTTCGTTCATCTTGCACTCTCTGGGAACGATGTTCACATCCGTCAAATGAAAATCAAGGAACCCCAATCGGTTCCACGGTTAACCAGTCCTTCTGCGTAAGGGTTTGCGGAGAATCCCAGTTATCCATGTCATGGAAAAGCAATGAACCAAGTGCTTGGGAGATTGAATGGAGATAATAAGGTGGTTATGGAGTACGGAGTTAAGATAGGATGATATCCACTGGTGGAAGTCACGTAGCACTAGTATGTACGGAGTACTGTACTGTACTGTCTCCGAAAGAATGGATGGAAGCCAAAATTCCATATTCTATACTCCGTACTCCGTACGGAGTACTAGTAATCTTGGGCACATTATTGAGCACCAGAGGATCAAAATACAGAGTATTTAGGTACTATAGTATATACAGTACAGTACAGTACATACTCCGTACGCTGTATTCAAAACCATCGATTTTAATTAAAAATCAAACTAGCACCTAAATCCTGGCGATTAAAAAGATTTCTCTTCTCTACTCCGTAGATAGATATAGTATAATCTCTTGAGTGGCGGCTGAGTTTGATTGTCAAAATGTTTCTAGTTAAACTGCCAAGATGAACTACTCCGATGTGTGAGTTTACTAGTGTTAGAACACATAACGTTATTTAATCTTGAATATCTGAGATTTATACGCCGTATAGAGTGAGGTATAGGATTTTAGCGTCCTGTTGAAGGAGTACCCCAACTGGCAAAGGGGGAATTGTTTGAAATTTCCAACTGGCTTGGCTGTACTAGTAGTAACTAGGTAGTACCTCGGGTAAATTCCTCGATATGTGGCCATCATCAGGTCATGCCAATCCCAACCGGTCAGGCCTTTTTCGTCTCTCGATTGCCCCCCGTATCGACACCCAACTCGTCTCTCTGGAGCTCTCTTGGAGCGGACTCTTTCAAGCCAGGGTGTTGAAAGCAAGATGTCGCAAATTAGTCTAGATGCCTTCACCCCGACCGAGGTGACTGAACTTGTCGGGCGTGCTGGAGTCGCCAAGGGCAACATGCGCCTCGACAAAGTCTTCCTCAGCTCGGTGTCGGCGGGATGTCTGCTCGCCTTCGCCTGTGGAACAGCCCTGAGCACCAACACAGCGCCGTGGTTCCAGGAGAACGCACCGGGCCTTATCCGCACAATCAGCGCATTGGTCTTCCCGTACGGATTGTGTATGATTATATTATCGGGAGCCGACCTGTGTACGGGTTCCTTCATGGTAAGACGGGTACTAGCCTTCATTTCCGGCGGATTGACTGCTAAGTGATTTTTGAGTTTACCACGGTCGCGGCGCTTCAACGTCGTTTGCCGTGGTATCGGATGTTAACCCACTGGCTCGTCACGTTCTTGGGTAATTTGACCGGGTCACTCTTTGTCGTCGCAATCATCTTCGGGTGTAAGTCCAACCTGCCTCAGTCGAAGGAGTACCACCGCTAATCCGCACGTAGATGGCAACGTCTTCTCTGCAGACCCTTTCAAGTCTCAAGTGATCGCATTTGCCATGAAAAAGCAAGTCACCCCGGATTTCCATATGATCTTCATTCGCGGCATTGGTTGCAACTGGCTCGTTAGCCTCGCCTGCTTTTTTGGTATTCAGGGCCGTGACCTCGCCTCAAAGGTTATCGGTATCTGGTGGCCGATCTTCGCTTTCGTGTCTCTCGGTTTCGATCATGTCGTTGCCAACATGACCTTTATCCCGCTGGCTATCTGGGTCGGGGCTCCGAAGATCACGGTTGGTCTGTACATCTGGAAAGGAATCATTCCGACCCTGATCGGCAATATCGTGGGTGGAGGATTATTCTGCGGTCCGAGAAACCACCTTGTTGACACCTTCGTTCAGCAACCCGTGCTAACAGTTTGATTTTAGGGGTGTACTACTGGTATATGTACCTGCTTCCCACCGACTCCGATGGCTTCAAAGAAAGGTAACTCTCCGGTTAAACAGGGTCGTTCACCCTACTGGTCTGACACTGAAATCTGTTCCAAGGGGTATTTAGATTAGAATCATTTCAGGGTCACGTAATATATATTAAAATGAGATTTCACGTAGATGGCCTTTCCATCAAATTAGTATAGGAGTGATCTTGGCATAATACAGACTGCAGCGTGAAATAATCACAGCGTAGGTAAGGCGGGCCTGCAAAAAAGACACGATACGAATGGAAGTTCAGATTCAAATCCATGGATACTAACAGAACTTTTCTTTTCTTCAACATTCAATTCACCTGACATGAACTCACCAGGTAGTACAGAACACGTCCATTGGATGCTACAGATAGATTGAGTGGCTGTGCAAAAAGCCCCTTGCCCGTGGATCTGATAATCTAACTGGCTTCAGCCACACAACCAGGGTTAACCCTCTGACAAGCTTTACCTGTGACGTGACGTCGCCCGTGGTCTCAAAGACAAAAAGCGCCATTTAAGAACCCCCAAACCCCCACCTCCTTCAAGTTCTCGCTCCTTATCGACTTCCCCCGAAGGAAATTGTACTTCGGACAGTCTGATCGAGCGGATTACCGCTGGATGTTATTACACTAATCTACCGTATCCCCAATGGCTTCCCATCCCCCCAAAAAGGAGGTGCCTCACAACAACCATGTGGACTACGTCATCCGCTACAGCTTTGTTGACACGCGTAGGTTTGCCAGTACTTGATTAGTTGCAGCAAAATTGACCATCTCAGATACCGATCAAGCGTGTCAGCAGCTGGAATTGCTGCTTCGCCGACTGTCTGAGGTAGGATTGCAGACGGAGGTGAGAGAGGGCGATGAATCGTCGGTGCTGGTCTTTGTCCGGGCCTCGAGGAAAGAGAGGCTGAAACGCGCCGTCTATCAATCACGGTGAGTACCCCCCAGGCGCTGTTGCATTCTCAAGGTCTCTGTCCTGACCAGTTTTCACGTTGTAGTATTCGCGACTGGCTTTATGGAGTGCGCAATACCGAACCCGAGCCCGAATCCTCTGCGGAGCCACACTCGGAATCCGAGCGCTTGCGGATCATCCACCACACGATAACCGTACCCCGGGAAGCAGGTGGCGCGGGGATTACTCTGAAACATGGGGAGTGGAAGAATGTAACGGCCATCTTTCCACTGCATGATGTAGAGACCAACAAGCAGCGCATGAGAGACTGGAGCAAGAAGACATTTCTGTCCAATGAGGACCTGGATCAGATCCGCAACACCTTTGGAGAAAGCGTATGTGATTATCTCTCCATCGTGCTCTTCCATGCTAATATCCCTTTTGCAGATTGGGTTTTACTTCGCGTTCTTGCAGTCGTACTTCAAGTTCCTGCTGTTTCCCGCCATTTTTGGTTTCTCTTGCTGGTTGTTGCTTGGGTCTTTTTCAACCATCTACGCCATGGGGAATGCTCTATGGGGTGTAATCTTTATTGAATACTGGAAGCATCAAGAAGAGGATCTCAGTTGCCGGTGGGAATCAAAGGGTGTCTCGGCCTTGCGTGAAAAGAGACGGGAATTCATACCCGAACGGGAAGTCCGGGACGAGAATACGGGTGAAATTCGAGGTGTGTATCCAGCAACGAAGCGCTTGCAGCGACAGCTTCTTCAGGTGCCGTTTGCACTCCTTGCTGCCATTGCTTTGGGTGTGATCATTGCGACCTGCTTCGCCATTGAAATTTTTATCTCGGAGGTCTACAACGGACCGTTCAAGACGTACTTGGTGAGTGCCATGCGATGACGATTGGTGTACCATTGGCTGATTGGTTAGGTTTTCATTCCCACCATCCTGCTCTCTGCGTTGCTTCCAACCATGACTACCATCCTTGTGTCTGTTGCGACGCGGCTGAATGACTACGAGAATTATGAAACCCAAGTCGCGTACGATGTGGCATTGACGCAGAAAATCTTCGTTATCAACTTTATCACCTCATACCTACCTATTTTCCTGACAGCGTTTGTCTATGTTCCGTTCGCGCACAGTATCGTGCCGTATCTTGACATTTTCCATTTGACTGTTCAGCCCTTCGTCTCTGAGGAGGATGCGACAGCAGCACGTACTGAGTTCAGCATCGACCCGAGTCGTCTGAAGAAGCAGGTTATCTACTTCACAGTGACCGCTCAAGCCGTCGGGTTTGCCCAGGAAACAATCGTTCCGTTCCTGAAGCAGCGCTTCCTCCAAAAGTACAAGGAGTACAAGAAACGCTCCGGAAAGGCTGAGTCGGACAACAATACGGACGAGAAAAAGGTGCCCGAAGTTGAATTCGAGGACGCGCCCGAAGAGGCCCAGTTCCTCAAGCGGGTACGCTATGAAGCCGAGTTAGAAGACTACGACGTGACCGACGACCTCCGGGAAATGTGTATTCAGTTTGGATACCTGGCGCTCTTTTCTCCTATCTGGCCACTGGTGCCGGTCTCATTTTTGGTTAACAATTGGGTTGAACTTCGGTCGGATTTCTTCAAAATCTGTATGGAATGCAAGAGGCCATCGCCTCAGCGTGCGGACACGATCGGCCCCTGGCTGGACAGCCTAGGGTTCCTGTCCTGGGTCGGGAGCATTACCAGTGCGGCTCTCGTTTACATGTTCAGCAATGGCCACGAGGGACCGAACGGAGAGCCAACAACAATCAAAGGATGGGCCCTGTTGCTCACCATCTTCTTCTGCGAGCACATTTACCTGCTAGTGCGCTACGCCGTGCGAGCCACTATCGCCAAAATGGAACCCCCCAATGTGCGCCAGGAACGGACAGAGCGCTACCTACTGCGGAAAAGATTCCTCGAGTCAACTTTGCAATCTCGGAGCAGTGACGACGAAATTGAGGAAGAAACTACGCCGCACGTGGACCAGTCTCCAGAGGTCTCCGAAATCACGCGGGCGACTCTTGAAGACGATGCTCGCGCAGGGTCCCGGCATGGCACTGATTCCGCCGACCGGTTCTGGATGCGTCAAAAAGGATGGAAGGAATCGGCGTATGTCGGTTCCTCCATCATCCATGCCCTGGCGGTTAAACCGGAATTGAAGAAGCAGCAGTAAATGCACGTATATAAGCCTGACACTCGTATGGGTTTTCCTGACATGGTCATCCCTTAATAGAATATGCAACCAACTCCTCATTCGAATTGTTTATCTACTACAGTTGTAAATTCTCAGTGGCAACTCCCATAATGGTCCCTGCCAAGAGTGTAGGGAATGAAGAAGATCCGCTCAGTTCTTACTTATACAAAATTTACTACTAACTGCTTCTCTGAAGAATGTCCTCCACATCGATCGCAATGCCAGTGTGAACCCCAAACCACGCAGGAAGACTTTTCCAGGCTGCTGGACATGCTGTTCTATCAAAAACATCCAGTCACTACGTGAAATCGTTACGACACCATGGTATCAACGGAACGTCAGTACCTGGAGCAGACATCCATTGGGAGGATATTGTTAACAGTGGACTGAAGGTGTACATAGAGTCTGATCTCCGGCTTCAAGGTTCTATGATGGTTTCACACAGTGTATCCGCCATCCACTAGCAACGCAGAACCACACATGTAACTGCTCAGGGGCGAAGCAAGAAACAGAATAGCATCCGCAATCTCTTCGAGACTGGCTGGGCGACCCATCGGTGTTTTCTCGAACTCGCCGTCCAAGGCGTGACTTGCAATGGCCGAGTGGATGAGAGGGGTGTCCACGTAGCTGGCCAGTTAGCGTTCCACGCAGATGGTTAGGGAACTATGTATGTACAGTACATACCCAGGGCAGACGGCGTTGATGCGTATTCCTTCCCTCGCGTACGCCTTGGCGTCCTGTGATTGTGAACCAGTATATCGAGAGATACAAAGGGGGATATAGAGTTGTGCATACCATTTTGGTGATTGCTACGACAGCTAGTTTTGGTTAGCATGTCACCGTATGGACGGATATTGGGAGCTCACCATGCTTTGCAGCAGTGTAGGGGAGAATCCCAAAGTTCCTCGGAGGAGTGGCCAGACCATACATTGACGAGACATTGATGATGACTCCGCGGCCTTCACGGAGGCCTTGCGATCTACGCAATTAGCCGACCCAAGCTGGTCTCGATGGCAATCATTCAACTCACTCCTGTGTCAACATCTGCCGAATCACCCCCCTCTGGCTCAGCCATACACCTGTCTGATTAATGTCAATGACCTTCTGCCATTCAGACAGACTCATCTCGTGCGTCTGCGTGGGTATCCCCGAAATGCCTGCGGAGTGCACGGCAATATCAATGGAACCAAACCGAGACACTATCGTCTGGATCGTCTCGTCCACCGACGCTTCACTGGTGACGTCTCCCTGAAATATCTCCACTTGGACATGAGGAAAGGCGCTACGGATCTCATCACGGGTCCCCTCCAGCTGCGCCAGGTTGACATCCAAAAGGGCCAAGGAGATGATACCATGTTTTGCCAACGTTAATGCGGTGGTTTTGCCGATTCCTGCGTCAATCCCCCCGTTAGTCTGTGCAGCCACTCACCCAATGGATTGGGGGTTTGAATCGTATACCTGAGGCTGCGCCAGTGATAAATGCGGTTCCGGTAACCTTGCACGCCATGATTCTGGTCAGTGGTAGATGGATAGTTGACTCACTTTGATGATCGACAGGTCCTTTGCTAGTCTACCAACGTCGCGCGATTCTTAATGGTATCTTTTATACCTAGAGGTGGGGTCTTACACAGAATACAGCCTCGGATGTATAAAACTCCGAAGTGAATTGATTGCTTTACTTCACTTGAGCCATGAATAGAATTGCAAGGAGTACTACGGAGTAGTAGTACGAAGTACCACCGTGCGCTATAATGTCTATCTCTCACAGCTACTACTAGTAGGTATACATGGATAGCATATTGAACCAGAATTCCCCGACCTAATCCACGGACTTCAACTCCGCTAACGTACGCACATACATCATTAGCCACATCCGATCCATAAAGACAGACAATCACGATCCCCTCAACACTTACCCTGAAGTAACTGATCCAGCATATTCTTCCCCGTACCCATCGTCGACGACAGCACATTCGCCGTCGTATTCAGCGTTGTATCAATGAACGAAGGATCACCCCGTTTCAAGAGCCGACGTGCATCCGGCGCGTGATCATGTCTCTTCCCCCAAAACGCTGGAGCCGCCAGGGACACGCCGAAGAAGATATAAACCAGGTGGGATTTCATGGTATTAGCTAGAATCCGCGTTAGCAAGCGTCTGCACGCAGAATGAAGACCATGGGTCAACTCACATCACGCTGGAGGACGGAGGGTAGGATGGAGAAAGAAATCTTGCGACGCGGAGAAAGGACTCGTGGGTTTGGTCTTATGAATGGGATTCTGTTTTGCATTCTTGGTCAAGGTCTAGGTCTAGGTCTAGGTTGGAATGTTGGGGGTGAATGAAGCAAGGAATGCGGTAGTTATAGGATCTCGTTCCCGTGGGCGGAGTTGGTTCTTGCTTGGACTGATTTGTCGCATACTAGGGATGCTTGTGTTTACAGGATGGCTAGTGCGTTAGCTGGACTTCCTACTGCGCTGGCTACGTTCATTGGCGCTGATGTTAGGAAAAAGCTATATCGTCTGGCCCTCTTGCACTCCTCTGCTAGGGTCTTTAGGTCCCATAGCTCGCCCAGTGGCATTCCTAGTAGACTGAGACACCACTGATGGAGAACTAAGTCTGTTTAGCGTCGATACGCAGACAGTCCCATGGTGATGGACTACTCACTCAGCTCCGTTGTCGGTTTCTCAACTCCATTGACCACGGGTGGGATGGCTTCCACCGCGAGGTTGTCACTCGCCACGGCAGCGAACTGGCTATGGCGGCTAGCTGGTCGGCTTCGGTCATCTGGCGCAGTGCCTCGGTGAAACCGAATCGGATGATGAGAATGTCCCCCGGTCGGAAGGTGGTGGCTTGGTGAGATGGGACGGCGCGGAGATCTGCGACGGTGATTCTGAATGGCGAAAAGGGCGAGTAGTGGATTCCGTTTGCGATGGCGTAGGATTGGAAGTCGATGAGGACGCCACGGCCGACGAGACCGCCGCGGGTATGCCAGTCTGCTTGGGCTTAGGGGTGGGTTTTCTGGGCCCGGGGTGAAGGGTGTCCGGGGAACTTACGATTTAGGGTTGGGAGATGGTTGTTTGATTCGAGGGTTTCGACGGTTGGTGTGAAGCCATTGTAGGACAGGCCGGAGGGGGCGTGTTGGAAGTGGCCTGTTTCTTTGTTAGTGGAGTACTACTATGTACTGGATTCTTTTGATACTTCCGAGTGGCCAGCTGGAGAGTTGGAGTCAGTCTCTCTTCTCTCGTTGATTTGATAGAACACACTTGAGTGAGATGGAGATGCCATTCTGAATCTCTGCGGCGGCAGACTTCACGACGTCTATGCTGACGAAGTTCAGGATCCCGTAGAGATCTTTCTGGCCGTCTGTGTCGAAGACGCCCCAGGAACATTTCGTGTGGGGATATCCAGGAACTGGAGGGAGATCGTCGAAGGACGGAATAGAAGACATTGTCAATGATGATCGATGATGGTACATACTTTGTATGTAAATACTCAGTACTGTTCATGTGGTGGTTGTCTCATGGTGAGGGTTTGCCTGGTCATGGGATGTGCAGACTTCTTAGTCTCCATTTCCAACTTCACATCTCCAACTGCCACATTCAATCTCTCTCATGATCCTCTTGATTTTCACCACTTTTATTCACCTCACCCGCAAAGTTTCACTTGTCTATACCCACAGAGACCCACATTGGACGGCATCCCCGCTGTGGATCCATTCACTCATGGTTCTCACTGGTATGAAGTGTCCAGCACTGTGTAACCAACGAACAAAGGACTTCCGGTCTGGAACTTGTCTTCCTGTAAAGAAACAATGAAGCGGATACGGGCAATGGAGCCCCGGTTACGCGGGAATCTTTAAACATCGTAGAAAGTACTGAGTAATATATCAGAGTTAAAACATTAGTATTAACACGGCACAGATCCGCGATGTCGAACTTGAACCCCTCACAACTCAATCTCCTTTCCTCAATGAGTTCCCTCCGACACGACACTCAGGGAATTTACGAGTAAGAGAGAAGAACAAGACGAAGAAGAGAGAAAAAAAAAAAGAAAAAAATAGAGATGCCGCTCCCACTCGATCGCGAATTCACTGAAACCACGGGCCCTTTTCTGCAGCATTTGAGAAATCTCGGAAGACCCGACGTCCATGATATCGAAACGCGAAGAAACTGGGCGTCGGCCATTGCGACCGGATTCATGAGGAAGCCTTTGCCACATGGAATGGAGCACTTCGTCCATCATGCCCCAACTTCTACAGGCGATTTCCGAGTCCCCATTCACCACTATCGCATGAGACCAGCCCCGGGAGGGCCCGAATCCGATTCGGGTAAGAAAGACCCCGCGGTCGTTCATCTCCACGGCGGTGGGTTCATTTCACTCTCCGCCCAAGAAATGGAGCAACTGCTGGTGATGAACGTGAGTGGCAGCGGCGTCCAAATGCTGAGCATTGATTATCGCCTCGCCCCCGAGCATCCCTATCCGACTGCGGTGGAAGACGGCTGGGCCGGTCTGCAGTGGGTGTATTCCCATGCGGAGGAGCTGTCGATCGACAAGCATCGTATCGGCATCATGGGTGAAAGTGCTGGCGGATGTATTGCAGCTGGTCTCGCCCTATTGGCCCGGGACCGAGGTCTCTCTCCGCCCTTGGCGAAGCAGATCCTCGTGTACCCGATGCTGGATGACCGGACGGCCGATCACCATGCCGGGGAACTCGTCTTTTGGACCCCCGACGACAATATCACAGGCTGGACGGCGTACTTGGGGAAGGATGTCCGGACGGATCGGGTCTCGCCATACGCGGCGCCGGCCAGAGCCGATTCGGTCGAGGGCTTGCCGTCAATCTATATGGATGTGGGTCAGCTGGATATGTTTGTACAAGAGGATACTGAATATGCACTGCGGTTCGTGAAGGCGGGGATCCCCGTGGAGTTTCATGTGTATCCTGGACTGCCGCATGGGTTTGAGGGATTGGCGCCATTGAGTAGCTGTACGCAACGGGCGTACGAGCACCGCTGGAGAGCAATCCAAGAGATATGAGGATATGCGATGTAACATCGGTGAATATCACCTGTGGAGATCGGGGGGAGTATACGTAGTTTCGTAGGGGCCAGTGGATTTCTTCTGTACTGTACTCCGTGCACCCGACAAATGCAAATCGACCGTGATTTCTAGTGAAACCGCTCGCCGAGCTTTCTACGTGTATCGAATGGACAGAAGTACTAGACTTCCTCTGTATACTATTTGCTCAGTCCCCATGCCGATCATCCCTCAGAACGACAAGCGCAGCTGAAAACATCGCTCGAAATGGTTCCCTAGCGGACGAAAGTCAGGACAGACAGCTTCTTGGCGTCAACCTGATCTAAAATTAGCCATCCGCCATATAAACCTAGGGAGCGGATACATGCTCATGGGTTCCGCTGGCTCTGTGCCTTCGCAGCCGCACGATGCAGCGAGTGCACCGGCGGTTATATTGCCCCAACCAAGGAGGGTATCCCGGCCAATATCGTCATGACATGGATGACGAGTACCTTTGGAGAAGAGCGCGAGGACATGGGCCCCAGCTGCACACACCCATGCATGCGCTGGAGGAGACTAGGTGGGCGATTTCAGCCGCAGTGGCGTCTTCAGCTGGACTGACGCCAAGGGAATTTTGGACGATCACGGAGGTCAAGAATAACCGGGCAGACGATTTATCGGAGCTGAGAATCCGTTTTGATTCGGAGACCACGTTAGGGGTTATGACTGGATGCAGGACAGGATGCATGGCTGACGAGTTGCACATATCGTTATCACGTCGATGAAGTGTTATAAATCGTCCGCCCGAGATCGACTCGTCCAAATATGATATCACATTCATTCTCGACGACTGCCAAGTGGCAGATTTGTTGTCAATCTCACCTTATCAGGTTGCTTTGCCGATCTAGACCCTTTTGCCATCTTATTCGTACCCTCTGCGAACCATCTCAGAGTCACCCTGGTTGTCCAGCGAAGTAGGCCAAGAATTCCTACCTTCCTACGCGCTGTATACGTAGTAGCCTACGGTGATAAGACAAAAAGCAAATTAGCCATGTCAGGTAAGGGGGAAGGGACGACTGGTGGAGAAAATACCTTGGATATGATAGGGAAAAGCAGTCTTTCGCCGGTTGAAGCATCTTATATAGCCTGTTCGCACGTAGAGAAACGATATGATTTGATCCAAAGAAAAAATAAAAAAAAAAACCCACACACCTATCAGATCTCAACGTTCCGGTGAAGATGTTGCGCACTTTAACAAGGACATATCACAGTGCACTGGGATCTTCAATTCGGTCGACCCCAGCTTTCTCGACACTACGTAAGTTATATTGTTTTTTTTTTATAGAGAATGCCGTGAACAAATAGCTGACTGTGTTCTAGCCAGGATCAAGATCCCCGATCTCCAAGCCCCAAGTCTGGATTCAGCCAACGACCAATCTCACCTGGATAGCGTTCAACGTCATCTCCAGGATGCAGGCGTCCTGAAGATCAGCCTCAACTTTGACGATAATGACTCGCACTACCTCCAACAGCTCATTCGGGGCCTACACAAATACCACGGTCACGGACTCCCCATCACGCATTCCGCCCATCGCGGCTGGTTCTGGGATATCCGTCCCAGCCAGACCACCTTCCAATGTCCGGAGCATCAAGCCCGCTCAGAAACCATGAACGAATTCCCCTGGCACACTGACTGTAGCTACGAGACATCCCCGCCGCGGTTCTTCGCTCTGCAAGTCCTCCATCCAGACCAATGCGGCGGCGGGACACTCTCAGTGCTGAAGGTGGATAATCTCTTGCAGTTACTCTCCGAGTCGACTCGCGTTGCTCTCACAAAGAAAGACTACCGCATTACTGTCCCGCCCGAGTTCCGGAAAACCGAGAACAAGGACGAGTCCATCATCGGTCGTCTGCTGGCTCCGGACCCGGAATCTGGGAGTCTCGCTCTGCGATTCAGAGAGGATATCTTCACGCCCTTGACGGCGGAGGCGGGATTGGCGCTGGAGGAGCTCAAGTCCGTTTTGTTGGGCCCGCGGGCTCAGGCGGAGGTTGTGCATCTCACGGCGGACTTGATGCCCAGGGGGTCGATTGTGGTTATGGACAATCGGCGGTGGTTGCATGGACGGAATCAAGTGAAGGACCCGAGGAGGCATTTGAAGCGTGTGAGATGGGATGCCAGGCCGTTTGGGCTTGATTAGTGGTTTTTTTTTTTGTTTTTTGTTCTTTTCCCTCTCTTTCTATTCTTATAGTATTTATTTCTGTCGGCGTTCTTTTTGGCTTTCTCGATGATACTCTTGAGCGTCGAGATTGCTGTATCGAGCTGGATATATACCTGAATACATGAGTGTGGACTCTTCATTGGTTCCTTTGATTTTTTTTTTTTTTTTCGCATGCAACTTTGGTCATATGTATGAGACGAACTTGAAAATGGGTCAAACTTGGTTCATTCAGCGTACATCGATCGTTATCCACAGTTCATACATCATTCAAAAATAGTAGCAATCTTGTCTCCCATGAAAGTGGCCGATCATCCTAGCGAAAGGCGACTCGTCGTTGTCGGAAATCACCTATCGTGGCTCTTCATCAGTGTATCTCTCCACGTCCTCGCTCGCAACAGGCGGCCGCTCAGACCGACCAGCCAACCCATAATCCTGGATGCAGAAGGTCAGCGCAAAGAAGAGCGCGATCAAGATCGCGAATACGGTAAACACAGCCCGCAAGCCACGCATGTATGCATTAGATATGAGTTCCTTGTCCTCGTCAGTCAGGTCGAGATCAGACAAGGCAAAAGCGGATGACGTGATCTTCGAGATCAGTTCGGCACTAAACCGCCCGGTGAGAGCATTGTGGAGGACATTGTTGAGGATTGACCCGGAGACTTGTAGTTCTTTTTGTTAACTTGGAATAAATGAATGTTGGAACCAGTCTTACCTGTTACACCGACGGATCCGCCCATATCGCGGATGAAGTTGCGAAGACCGGTCATCACGGCACGGTCGCTTTTATCTGAGCCAGCGAGTAGACCGACCATGACTACGTCTCTGATTAGTTCGTTTTCGCAGCATAAGATAAATCTGTATACCAGGCTGAAGAGAGCATCCGACTCCGATCCCTTCAAAGATACCTCCTAGCCCCAGCACCCACCATGGAGTTCGTTGTGTATAGAAGGACTTGGCTGCTGCGGCGATTGCCCACATGCCAACGCCAGTGCTGATGACTGCCTTGTACCGGCGAGTCCAGGACATGATAATTCCTGTCAGCCCCGAGGTCATGCCGTGCGCAATCACCATCGGCAGGATCAGCGAGCCGGCCATTCCCGGGCCCAAGCCGCGGACGTTTTGGAAGTACAGTGGGATATAGAACAGGTTTCCCCAGAAGACCCAGCCGATGAGGATGTTCACGCCCAGGAGGATGTTCGTCGAGTAGTTGTATTGAAACAAACGCACTTCAGAGGTCAGTCGATGAAGAAGAATTGCAATATGAAACGACGACATACTGGGCAGAAGGGGCAGTTTCACCCATCGCCATTCTCCGATCAGGAAGACCGCGAACAGCATCGCGCCAAGTGTGAACATGGTGAGGACTATAGGCGAGTTCCATGGAATGACTGAGCCTCCTTGCGAAATAGGGATCTAGAGGGTAAGTCAATGCCAGTCTTGTGGCCCATGGTTCCTCGCACTTACCAGGATCAACACAATAGCCATCATACTCGTGCAGACTCCAAACCAATCCACCCTCCGCAGCTTCATCCACACATTTTCCGCCATGTCAGACGGCGGAAACACGATACCAAAGTATGTTGCCGCTACCACTGCTAATGGACATACGAACCAAAAGGCCCAGCGCCAGGAGGTCTTCTCTGTTAGCACGCCGCCCACGACCGGACCCAGTCCGTTCCCCAGTGCCACTGCAACCCCTAGGATCCCAAAATAATTTCCGCGTTGCTCCAAAGTGGTGATGTCAGAAATAGCAATCTGAACTAACGCATTGATAGCCCCGGCTCCGAGGCCACTAAAAGCCCTGGTGGCATACAGTTGCGCAGGTGTCTGAGACCACCCAGACAGCAGGTTACCCAGCGTCATGATCGTCAGTGCACCGAGAAGACATGTTTTGCGACCGAAGATGTCCGACAGCCGACCGTTGATTAACTGAATACTGGTACTGGTCGTAAGGAAACTGGCGCTGACCCATGAGATAGACGATCCAGTATTAAGTCCCGCCGCGATGGCCGGTAGTGAAGTCGATAGGGCGGTTTGATCCAAAAATGAAGTGAAATGGATCAGTGCTAAGGCAGGGAACACGACGAGAAGTTGCTTTCGTGGTAGAACGTGAGATTGACGATCTTCAAAATCTTTAAGCAACGGGATCTGCTCATCCTCTCGACCGCCGACTTGCCGCTGAGTCGATGGGGAGGCCATGATTCTCTGAACGTGGAAGTAGGAGGCTATGAGAGATGAACCATCAACGTAGATACTAGTACAGATACCCTTGACACTTCGAACGATGCGAGTCCCACTGTGCTTCTTTCGCACCATTGACCGATGGGCTCTTATCCCTTGCCTAATGCGGGTTCGACCTGTCCAATGCATCCGGAAGAATAGGGTAAGATCTTCGCCCTACCAGCCAGCCACATCTTACGCCTAGGCGCATTTCTTGTCTGATCCGAGAATTTGAGCATTTAGGACATGGTAAATCCATGCTCTTGAAAGCGTCTTTTGCTGACAGCACTCCAGCATGGTATACGATTTGGTATCGGCAAATCTCGATCTTAGTACGGGAAAAATCGCGGTGGTCAAGTCTATGTATGAATCCGCTATCTTGAAGAAGCCCAAGTTGGCCTATTACCGCTCCCTCCAAGCAAGCGTTGCCGAAGAGAGGGCCCAAGGCAGTTCCCGCGATAGATACCCATCTCCTACGCTGATGCAATTCCTATTCTCCGGGTCCGCAATGGAAATGGCTCTCTGGCATCGGGGATTAACACCGGATGGCAAGGAGGTGGGCTCGCCTTCAACGGTGTGAGGTACAATGTCGGACCTTCACCCGAAAAAGTTGTTTGGAATGTATATAACAAACCAGACGTATGGATCGGTCCCTTCCATCATGTAATTGGGAGGACTCGATCCCAGGCTGCGCCTTTCTGGAAACCACCGTGACGCCTGGGGTCCCGGTGCTGGTGATGGAAACAGCGGATCTGCAGCACTGAATGAAGTAGCACGAAGTTTAGCAACAGCCCTCAAGGAGGGATGGCAGCCATTACGGACGATTCTCATCACCAGCTGGGAGGGAGAGGAGACAGGTCAGGCTGGTTCGCTCAAATGGATCGCAAAAAACTGAGTCCTAGATGAACAGCAGCCTTGCTGCGCATGTCAATGTAGTTCTCGCGGGCGCAGGTATGTATGTATGTACATACATACAGTACCCAGTTTCATGCCGAAGGGGGCCCAGTATTGGCACGAGCGATGCGCACTGCTATCAGCCAGGTCCAAGTATCTGGACAAGAAAGTCCCAGTGAGCAGACTGTAGTGCCTTTCTCAATCAGTGTGCATCCAACGCTAACTGATGTTTTGCGAACCAGTTCAACAGAGCCCTGAGTCGGTGTGATCCTGTCCAACGTTAGTAAGACATCGTCCAGTTAGCCTGCATATTCTTTGTTCTGTCTGGAATCTGGATTATTTGGAAATGGCTTGCTTCCAGTTGTAATTCGCGACACGATTTGCGTTCCAGGTCTTGCCGAAGTTCCCGTCCTGCATATACTATACTGTGATCCTTTGTCTCGGCAATGAGCCTTCTCTTCACTCCCGCTCAGTGAAACTCTCAGCAAGCCCGTCCTTTCTCCTTACTGTTAGTCAGGCTATTACGCAGAGCTGACTCATGTGGGGTTCAAACAAGGTCTCCTATCAGTGCGTGGATAGATCATTCTGTGGAGGCGTTCTGAGGCGATTTGCGCGTCTCATTGGCAGTAGACCGAATTGTAGACAAAGCTGAGAGATTTTACTCCGTACTGTATACCACGCACTTGGCCTCAAGTGATGCTGTCTCGAAATTGGGTTTGGCCATGAGACGCGTCCTTCTGGTCATTTGTTCTCTCTCTCTCTTTCTTTTCTGGACAACATGGGACCCACCACCGTCAATTTATGAGAACCGCCGTCCCCAGTGCTGCATACAACTTGTCGTCGGCGAAATCAGATCGATCTCACGTTGAGAATAGTATTGCTTTTCTTTGCCTCCGATCTCACCCGTCCTGATTGGTATTCGACATGGCATCGGTAGAAACATGCGCCAACCCCCCGGAATATCAGAAGGTATTCCATTGGGCAGAAATCCAACAGGATGGGGAAATCCCCTCCTTTTCCACCCGCCGGAATGACCCTTATGAGGTATGCCTTGTCGATCATTTCCCCCCGGTATCAAAGCTGACAGTCAATAGTATCAACCGGGATTTGGTAATGCGTATGCAAAGGTTCCCGGTGTCTGACGGGGCGATGGGCTCGCCGCTAATGTTGGTCTGTTATATTGAACAGATTTGTTTCTGAAGCAGTCCCTGGGACGATCCCCCAGGGCCAGAACAATCCGCGAAAAGTGCGCTTTGGTCTGTACGCAGAGCAAATCACAGCCACAGCTTTTGTGGCACCGAGACATGCGAACAAGAAGGCGTGGCTATACCGTGTCCGCCCAGCGGTTGCTCATCAGGGATTCGTATGTCACAAGTTCAACTACATGTCAAGGGCAATCCGACACCGTGCTTACCGATGAGGATAGACAAATCTTCCGGATAACCCAGACACAGAGGCCACGTTCTTGCCTCTTAACCGCCGGGTTCACATATCCCCCACACAGCTCGCATGGCATCCATTCGAGATCCCCTCCACCGAACAAGTGGACTTTGTCTCCGGTCTAAAGACTATCGCTGGGTCTGGAGACCCTACTCTCCGAGAGGGCCTTGCGACTCATATCTACGCTGCCAACACAAACATGGCCCAGAAAGCCTTTGTCAACTCCGACGGCGAGATGCTCGTGATCCCCCAACAGGGAGCCTTGGACATCCAGACCGAATTCGGTCCTCTGTTCGTCCAACCAGGAGAGATTGTCATTCTTCCACGTGGAATTCGCTTCCGTGTCCAGCTTCCGGACGGTCCTTCTCGCGGTTACATCCTCGAAATCTGGGGTTCCTGCTATGAACTTCCCGAACTAGGCCCGCTGGGGGCGAACGGCCTAGCTAATGCGCGAGACTTCCTAGCCCCTGTGGCCAAATATGAAATCCTCCAAGAGCCATGGGAGATCGTATACAAGCTCGGAGGAAGGTTCTTCAGCAGCACGCAGAACCACAGCCCGTTCGATGTCGTAGCCTGGCATGGCAACTATGTACGCAGTCCCCGTTGAGCTGTCCCTCCTTGCCGGCCCCAAGCTAACAGCCCTAAACCAGGTCCCCTGCAAATACGACCTGACGAAATTTGTCAACGTCGGCTCAATCTCAGTAGACCACATTGACCCCTCCATCTTCTGCGTCCTCACCGCGAGATCCCGCGACCTGACCGCGCCTCTGGCCGACTTCCTCATCTTCTCCCCCCGCTGGGACGTCGCTTCACGTACGTGCCGCCTGTCTGTCCGCGTTAACATAAACCTCTACTGACCCAGGATACTAGACACCTACCGTCCCCCGTATTACCACCGTAACGCCGCGTCTGAACTAATGGGTCTCATTTACGGCGAATACGGCGGCCGATCCGATGCCTTCAAACCGGGCAGCATCTCCTTCGAATGCGGAAGTAAGTTCCCTGATCCTTTCGCCTCTTTTCAAGGACACATCTGACACAGGCAAAGTGGTCCCCCATGGCGTCGCCTACGAAACATTCAAAGCCGCATCCGATGACCCGCCGCCCGTGATGCGCATCTCTGATGCGTCCATCGCATTCATGTTTGAGTCTTCTCGTGCCTTGACCATCACCGATTTCGCCTGGAACAGCGAAAAGAGACACGAACATGAACCCGCGATGTGGGATAATCTGGTGGATAACTTTTCGAAACACAAGGATGAGGTGGAGGAGCTGTTGGCGAGGAAGGCGAAGGGGTTGAAAGTATAAGATGCAGTTGGTATCTCCTGTTCTTGATTTGTTTAATTTCTCGGTTTGGTATTTTTTTTTTGGCGAGTTTGTTACGCGATGGTGCTCTTTTTTCGTTCCTTCTTTTTATCGGTTCCTTCCTGACAATTCTTGACTTGGGATGTCGTTGCTTTTGGAGGGTAACAGGTGTACGAATTTATAGCATTGTGAGAGGCTCAGGGTTTGGGCCCTGGTCTGATCGTGTTACTCGGAGAAGTTGGTCTGTGTGATGAATGACAGTGAAGCCCAATGGGGGATGACTGGCGAGGAATTATGAGTAGTAGTGGATGTTAGACCGGCTACCTAAGGTATGATATTATTAGTATGTATAAGTTTGCTCGAATGTAGAAAGAACTCCGAACGATTCATTTCATGTCTTCATGATTCACGATATCTGAGAACGTATCTACTACAATTGACTGGAATCATAGTAGTGGAAGAAGAACTGTCATTTCTAGACAATTAAAAAAAAAAAAAAAAAACAAAAAAAAAAAGAAGTGTCCACCCCGACCATCCTTTGAAAAGATATTCTAGCATCAAATCCATCACCGCCTTTACCCAAAATGAAGAAAACCTCATTACTCTTAATGAGAAACAGCCGCAAAACGCATGAAGAAGTTCTTGCGAAAGTCTTTTTATTTTCATGAATGGTATCAACACAGCCAGAAAACAGACATACAATTATCTAAGCAGACCGGCGCGTCTGCAGTTCCAAATCCCAGGAGCCCTCTCGAAGGGTCAGAGAACCTCATCTTGCCAGAGGTGAGAAGTCTATCACTTGCAATCACAGGAAATAGTCGGGGGTGCGCCTCGAAACCATCGGCTCGCCGGCACGAGGGCAGGGGTCGAATTGTAAGCTGTAGAACAATCACGAGTCAATCCAGGGGAAGATCACGATTCGGGACACGAGTCACGTACAATGTATACTTCAAATGCTCATCAATCTCCATAATCGCGGCTTGATTACCGCAGCGGTAGCAATAATTCGGGGCTAAAACGCGGATTAGCGATGGGCCCCGGCGCAGCGTCATCTCCCCGGGCACCTACCTGAGAAAATCGTGACCACATTCCGATCTTGCGACCAATTATATCCTTCCATTACAAGCTGATGCGCTCGTGCGACCAGAGTCAAGCCGTTGTTGTGATTGAATGCTTCCGAAATATCCTGCCCGAAGGTGTATCCAGCACCACGGGGCGAGATTCCCCAGCCGCATCGGTCGTCGGGGTCACTCCACAGTAAGTCACACATCGGTCCCTCGTGGGGGACCTCCTGGATCCGATCCAGGGACCGAATGTTGTCCAGCGTGTCGATCGACGGACTCAGACCGCCGTGGAGGCAGAAGATCTGATTTTCGATAAGGGCAGTGAGGGGAAGGTAATCGAAAAGGTCAGTGAAGTATTTCCAGACGTTCGCGTTGCCATATTTACGCAAGCACTCGTCGTAAAACCCATACACTTGAGTAATCTGGCGGGACTCGTGGTTTCCACGGAGGATGGTGATGCGCTGTGGGTAACGGATTTTAAGGCAAACAAGGAGGGTAACAGTCTCTACTGAGTAATAACCACGGTCGACATAATCACCTAAATTGCCAAGAGTGGTGAGCGGAAGCCAGCCAAGGACACCGACACAGGAACATACCCATGAACAGATAGTTCGTGTCGGGATTCGGGCCTCCGATGCGGAAGAGTTCCATTAAATCGTGAAACTGGCCGTGTATATCACCGCACACGGTCACCGGGCATTTCTGGAATTGTCAAGTCAACATCTGACCGGTTGCATCGCTCAAATCGCTAGGAAAGGAGGCAATCAACACAGGATTGAAATAGAAACACATACCACTGGCTGCACGTTGGATTCTTCCTGTAAAACCTCTCTGGCCTGTATCCCATGAATTAGTAAATTCCCACGATCCGCACCACAGTCTGTGAGCTTGGGATAGCAACACACCCGATCACACAGCCTCCGCACATCTTCCTCCGCTAGTTGCTTGCAGCTCATCAGATTTTCAATCCATCCATCCAGTGTCGGTATAGACCCAGGGTCAGATGTCGGAGACAGGCGGTGGGGTTCAGGAGACCGCGCGGTATCGATTTCCATGTTATTGTCCATTTAGAGTGATCACAGACAACGTGTTAAGGGGTAGGAAGTTCGGATGACGGTAGGGGAAGAGGGGCGGAACACAGCGTGGGAAGGTCTCGTGAGGCTGTCGGTGAGAGTGACGTGTCCGAGGGAAATACAAGAAAATAAAAGGAATAACGGAATTGGAATTCAGGAAAAAGATCTAATGTAACAAGCACCGATTGCGACGGCGGGTGTTGTGTCGATGGAGATGGGGTTTGATAATGGGGGTTGGAGGGGAAGGGAAGAGGAAGAGTTGGAAGGGGAGGTTTGGGAGGTTTGGTTTGCTGGCCGTGCAGGTTTGCTTTGATTGCGCTCTGGTCGGGCTGTGCGCCACACCGCACTCAGGCTTCGAGCCACACCAGCCACATCTCCCCCAGGATCTCCAAAAGGAAATTGTTCAACCCCGCCACACAAACTCTCTAGCACATTTACTTCTCAATACTACGTTTATAATACAAATTTTTACAATAAATTCAGGTTCATTTGAATCTACACTAATACATTCATTCATACAAGCATGAATCATAAAGACCATCACTGGAGAAGGATGATATTTCCCTCCTGCCATCATTTCGTCCCGGGTAAAATATGTTTCTGCCCAACTAAGTTAGACTGACAGCTCTTGAGCTGAGCTTAACCGCGCGCTTAGATGATGTCACCGCCAAACCCAAATCCGCCAAATCCTCCGCCGCCTCCGCCGCCACGTCCACCGAAAGGACCGCGCCCTCGTCCAAATGGCGCTCCTGTTCCAGGCCCGACAGGATCATACCGGGAGCCAGGAGGAGCCTGCGGGTCATACCCTCCCCCTTGCTGACCACCAAACAGGGGATCTTCAAAAGTCGGGTGCATACCTCCGCCACCGCCGCCACCAAGACCTGGTCCAATACCTCCGCGGAGAGGATCGTTAGGACCTAGTCCAGGAGGATACAAATCCCGGTCTCCGATATTGAGCGGGTTTCTACCTCCTATTCCAGGAGGAAATCCTCGAGGTGGTCTCTGGATTTCGTATTCATCTTCAAAACCTGGTGGTGCAAAGTCTCCTGGAGGAACTGGTCGCCGTGGCGCTGCCGCGAGGGGGTCGTCGAACGGATACGGACGTACCGGCTGTGGGAGTGTATCATCCCTCAAGGGGTCGCGTCGTGGTGGTCTCTCTTGCGGCTGTTCCCGTACTGATTGACTCGAGGCCTCGTATCCTTCTTTGTATAATCCAGGGGCGAGTTTTTGGATCACGTTGATCTTGAATAGTCCGATCAAATCGGTCAAACGGGATGTAGAAATGAAAACTTCTTTAAGAGAGGCGCTTGACTCCGTTAATGATGAAAGAGGTAAAGAGGAGACCGACACGAAGTCTTTGACTGGAATGTCAAAAGAAGTGGTTCTGTCATCGCCCAGGGCCAGGGCAAACACAACGGCGTTATTCCCTATCCGGCTGACCTTAAGTAGGTATTGCATGGATGACTGCGAATGAGCATATCGGAAGGAGAAAGTGTCATTTGCGTTCCATTCCGGTGGGAGGAATGGGCTCTCCAATGAGCCTTCTGCTAGTTCTCGAAATGTCAGCTAGAAGTACAGATTTTGACGATAGGTAGAAGGCAGAAGATAGAAGACGAGAGATCAGAAGGAAGGACAAACCGATCGTGTGTTCTTCGCCAAGGCCAACTAAGCGAAAGTTCATAGCCTGCATACATGCATGACCGATGAGGGCAATCGCTTCGTAAACCGTCTTGAGGCTGAATTCAACATTTCTGTCTCCCTGTAGAGCACTTCGAGCAAGTTCCACGACGTTTTCGGTACTTAGTGCATCTGGATTTCCGGCCATTTCGAGTATACTGTGGGTTAGACGATTTGGCGTTATTGAGTGTGAGGTTACTACTCCGTACTTCGATGACGAAGGTGCTAAGGATCATGGATGACTTGAACCTTCCTTCTCTTATCGGTGCCCTCACGTGCTGATAGTAGTTGACCCAATCCTAAAGTAGTAAGTAAGATTGGGCGTTGCTGGAGCTCATCCAATCCTTGGAGGTGCATCATCCATGGATCCATCATTGGTATAACGGAGATCCAGACTGCATGCTTGACATGCAAGGAAAAATACCAAAAATGGGACCGTGCGCGCCCCAGATGTCATCGCTGTACGGAGTACGGAGTACGGATATATCGAAGGGTCTAGTGTGTGAAGAATATCCAGAGCATTTCAACGACATTTCAGAGATAATCAGACTATCTGAGACCGGAACTCTTCTTACCCACTGAGTATTGTCTCTCCCCGTTTTCTTGTATGAACTATAGTAATATCCTTGGCCAGATGATGAATTTATTTGCCCCCACCAGGTCTCGGAGATCGGTTATGATAAAAACTTCAATCCGTATCGATTGTATATCCTTCCCTTAGCCCGAAGGCAATACGCTGTCCTCGGACTATCCGGCTCTCATGTCGGATGGCTAACAGGAAACCAAACTATGTACGAAGCTACTGCGGTAGAGTATCGCATGGAAGCTATACGGCCGCTTAGTGAGGAAATCCGCAAGAGCCAAGCATCAACTTCACTGGAAGACGAGCAGGATGCTGTCCTATTTTATTGCTTCATGATGTACGTGTCGAGAGCAACTGTATGCCTCGCTTTAGTCTGTCGGCCTAAACGTCCCTCGCAGATCTTTGGATCCAGATAGATAGTATCTCCCGAGGAAGACAAAGAAGCATTAGCCCTTGGGGTCATTCAATTTGAACCAAGACACTCGCGTCATTTCGGTTAGACTGGGAGGAAATTTAACTGGACAAGGAATCCAACCAAGATGAGGCCCTCCTATATAGAAGAGGCATACTTTATGAGGAGGGAAAAAGTGAGACTGATGGTATCTAGAGCCTGAAGTATATGTGCATAATTTACAGCACCGCCCTCGGGAATTTTTTCATCGCTTGCCGCACACCCAAATCCGCCAGAATCTCCTCTGTTCCACCCAAGATCGTATCAAACTTGTACGTCCGATGGAACATCTCAATAACCTTGCCCATACCGGTCTGGGTCAGACCACGACCACCGAAGATGTTGGTCGCCTGGTCCGCGATCTCTTGCGCGGCGCGAGTGGCGTGCGATTTGAGCAGGCCGATGGGACCGCCCAATTGTGTCGCTTGTTCCTTGTAGGTCATGTTGCACATCTGGTAGGCGATCGATTCCAGCCACGCTTGATTGGATTCGCAGAGGGAGATCATTCGGGCGAGTCTGGTTTGGTTAGCATATCATTCCCTCAGTAAACGATGGGTTAATTACTTTTGCCGTATGACGGGCTGTTCAATCAGCTTTTTGCCAAACACAATACGCTGGTTGCACCATTTCATGCATTCCTCGACCACCGTCGTCGATATGCGGATCACAACGCAGGCCATCATGAACCGTTCGTGGTTGAAATTACTCATAATGACAACGAATCCCTTGTGCTCCTCGCCGAGCAGGTTCTCAACCGGAACCTCGACGTTCTCGAACTGAATGTACGCCGTACCAGCTGTGGTCGAGTACGAGGTCTTGATGAGCTTGGTTTCGACGCCCTCGCCGCGCGGGATTAATAGCACGGAGAAGCCCTTCTCGGTTTTGCAGCCGGTCACGAAGTAGTCCGCGAACATGCCGTTTGTGATCCACTTCCTATACAGCTGTCAGTGAGATGCGACCCCGTCGTTCAAAGGAGGGATCGTACTTAGTGCCGTTGACGATGTAGTGCTTTCCATCGGGAGTCTTGGTCGCCGTGGTGCGGAGTCCAGCCACATCACTCCCGGCAAAGGCTTCAGTGATGGCCAGACACATTTTCTTTTTTCCAGACAAGACTTCCTCGGTGATCTGTTCGCGAAGGGGGACATTGTGCAGCCACTCCCGAACTGCAGTCAAACTGATGGTCAGACCAGCCATGTTTCCGTCGATAAAGCCTGTGATTATTAGGTACACCATCTCACCATAACAGCAAACACCAGATATTCAACTAACCTCGAGCATTGGTCCGACACAACTCCTGCGAAACGACCAAATCATGGAAATAATCAAATTCCTTCCCATCGACAGCACCGCCCAGCAAGCTCCGACCATGCAAATGCTTCCCCGGCCCCAGACGCATAGCCAAAAGCCCGCTCTCGGCCATGCGATCGATCAACTCCTGACTGATGTATGTGCCGTCCCTCTCCTTCTCTTGGGCCTCGGGGTAAACGTAACGATCTGTGAACTCGCGCACCGCGCGCTGCAACCGCCGATGACTCTCCTTATAATAGGGACTTTTGAACTCCGGCCGCAACCACAACGGCTCCGCATATGGAACGGCACTAAGGCTACCAGGTTCATGAGGCGCAATCTCGGGAGTCTCACCCACTATGGTTCCGACGCAGAGCTCGTCGCGGTATTTCTCGAGCACTTCTTGCCGGTGAAGGTTATAGAACTCGGCGGTCACATCTTGGCCAGCGACTTGGGCGAGGACGACGCTACCGCCCGGATGGGCATCGAGGAAATCGGTGAGGTCGTAGACACGGTGGTCGATGATACACCAGATTGAGTCTTCGGTGGTGTGTTGGGCCACTTCTGCGCGGGAGAATGTTTTCGACATGGTGATTTGGGGTTTTCCTTTCGAAGTTGGTTTTTGCGGGGAAGATCTTCCTCCCCATTTTATTATACTTTAATCCATCGATATGGGATGGAATTGGAATTTGGAAATCCGCCTATCGTGGGGATTTCATTACGGAGGGAAGCACCAACGTTACCGAGGTGATCTGCGGTCCGTGAATTGATTAATTTACTTCCGCACCTCGGTAAAATGTACAATGTCCGGTTAAAGAGGGAAACCGATCACTAATCGTTAGCCCATATTGGGACCAGGGACCCGTCTATACAGCGGACTACTACGGGGTAAGGTATCATGCTATATCCCTCCCATCTAGGGTAGAGAGCATCATGTGCTGATCGTTTCAGCCTAATTATTTCGTTAGTCTCGCCTCTCGGAAGAACCAATATTGTTAGAAGTACTGCCTGTCTCGGTGTGTGTCATTTAGGACTACGCAGGCATATTTTGTCCCGGTTGAATGGATCCCCTGAGCAGCCTCCCTAGGGTCGGTCGTGCCCAGCGGTATCGAAGAGATGGCATCAAGTGATAAACTCTCTACCACCGAGGGGTCTGTTCTGCATTTATAGCTCGCCTAGCGACCGTACGAAATGGACAGCAGCCCCGGTGGGTATTATCCCGGGACGAGCGAGCTTGTATGCAGAACACATGGCGCTACCTCGACCAGGGGCATCGATGTTTGTCCAATCTCAGGAACCCAAGGACTGCGCAAATATTCTGGCAGCGTAAAGCTGCCAATTTTCTGGGATTTGGGGTATACCCACTTCCCATGGAGCCTTCAAGATTCAATTATTGGTAGAAGAGAGCCATTGAACTGAACAATTGCAGATTGATGGACTGAAGTCTGTCCGAGTTTTCCTCTCAAGCCTTATTGGGGCTGAAGAGTTACCTTTCCAACCAGTCACGGCGGGGCGCCGTCCTAGAGTTGCCATAGTTCAGAGGGGGATAAAACTGCCGATATTACCCTTCCTCGGTGAAAATACGACCTCCTCTGATAGAGTCCAGCTTGTTTGTTGGTATCGGATGTTAACCAGCTAACCGCTGTTAAGTACGTCTCCGAGCCTTTTCTTGGGCCGCTCAACGGGGCTTGAGATGAAAGTCTGGGCTTTCGCCTTCCCAACAAGCTATCGTGCTTTACTGTATTTATGTCGATAGCAGGCAGGTCCATGTTATGTTCGAATATCACAGCCCCATGAATCCGCTGGTCCACGCGCTATTGTCAATCGCAGCTTCACTTCGCATGCGCACTCAGTTCGGGCTGGTGTGCATGGAACGCCGAGACCAACACTTGAGAGCGAGCGGAACCAGTGGTTTCTGTCACGCGTACAGCTCACTGCAAGCGGGTGATAGTTTGACAACAAAGCAAGGGGCCCAGGGTAGTAGGCGAGTATATAGGCCTGCTCTTCCCACGACTTGGAGGAACCGAGTTCAAGATTGGTGGTATCAGCGAACCGGTACTTGAGAAGCCCTATTTTCATGATCCTTGGAGACCAGTCCACAGCCACGCTGCTTCAGCCACTGATATGCTAACACAAAAGATGGGCAACAACAACTCGGAAACATCCATCCATATGCACGGCATGTTACCTGTTCGATCGGCTGACGCAGGTCCATCGAACTCCCCCGAAGATCCACTTAATTGGCCCGTTTGGAAGAAAAATGTTCAAATCCTGATGGTCGCTTTCCATTCAATGGTAGCCACCTTCATGGGTGCGGGCATCATCCCGGCATTTGATGCTATGGCTGAAGAGTATAATGTGACAGTGCAAGAGGCAAGCTATCTCACATCAATACAAGTTTGTAATTATGTTTCTCTCATGCATCCGACATTTTCAGACAGAGATGCCGATCCCTGACACACGATAGATCCTGGTCCTAGGGCTCACCCCTTTCATTTGGAAACCGATAACCTGTGTCTACGGTCGATACCACGTGTCGTTGTTCTCCGTTTTAGGAAGTATGGTCTGCAATATTGGTGGTGCAAGGTGCACAACCTATGGAACACAGATGGCGACACGGGTTCTCACAGCCATCCTCATCTCACCTCCAACAGGCATCGGAAGTGGGGTCATAACCGAGCTCTGTGAGCCTGGAGAAAGAGCCCAGAAGCTAGGTTGGTGGACATTGATGACCACACTTGGTATTCCCGCAGGTCCCTTTATCATGGGCTTTGTCGCGAAGCACATAGGCTTTGAGTGGATATACTGGATATATGTTATGATTAATTTCGTGCAGTTCGTTGCCTATATATTACTGGGCGAGGAAACGATATATGTCCCAGGAAACACTGGCGATGACAAGAGGAGCTTCGTAAGGAAGCTTATCCCACGTCGAATCGACCCGCGTCCATTGAAGCCTCGCAAGTTTATCGAGTCGGTGTTCTTGTACCGGCATCCGCGAATCTTGATTGCTGTCATTGCTCAATCCATTGTTTTCTGCTATGCCAATACTGCCATAACCGTCGAGATGCCAGCCGCATTCGGCAAAAGATTTCATTTCGACGCCGAGCAGATCGGGGTGCAGTATATTGCCGTCATCATAGGAAGTCTCATTGGTGAGCAAGTGAGTGGCCCTATGTCAGACTGGTTCATGGAAGCCCGCCGTAAAGAAAATGAATTCTTTCACCCGGCAGATCGCTTGTGGCTTTCGTACATCGGCTTCGCCACGGTCATCGCAGGACTCTTGACGTGGGGGATCCAACTAGACAACACAACTTCGTGGAATGTTACTCCTTGCATAGGCGTGGCCATTGCGAGCTTCGGTAACCAGATTCTAACAACCATCCTCATCTCATTCGCGGTGGATAGTTACAAGGATCAGTCCACCGACATCGGCGTGTTCAGCAATTTTGTCCGGCACGTATATGGATTTGTAAGATCAGCTCCAGCCCTTCCTAGGAAGAAAGTCGAAATACTGACTCCCACTATAGATTGGTCCGTTCTATTTCCCTTCCATGTTTAAAAGGCTTAACATGGGTGGAGCTGCGGGAATCATGTGCGCAATCATCGGCGTGTGCGCTTTGGTCCCTGTTGTAGCACTGCAGGTTGTTACGCACCGTAGAAGATAAGGAACGGTGTCAACTGCTGGAGACATGTCTAACCATGATATATCTTGGAGTAGAAGCATCGTTGCGTCCACATCAGTCGGTGCGCGTGCCAGAATCCGACCCGGATATCTATCCTAGATGCCTGATTCAACTCCACGATAGCTGTATAGCCTCATCTCGGAAATTCTTAGTCGCTGGCTGAACGAACATGTTAAGAACATGGTATAGATATTGCACCGCTTTTCTCATGCTCTCCTGTACAAGCATAGCATAGTCAGAGCGTGCGATCCGATTCGGACATCTACTATGACTTGTCCGGGTTTGAAAAGACTCGTCTCTAACTGGGTTATGCGCCGTCACATCGGATCCCAGCATGGCATTCATCTCAGGCTATGACTACTTTACGCAGCTTGAGACCTGGAATAAATCCGACTCCGGCTGTGGCCTGAGGCAACGGTTCAAATTGCTCCATCAACTCCACCCACAATGTCTCTAAGCTTGTCAGTTCGTCGAGTCTTACCAACAAAACAGTGAAAAGCTACGGGGCCAATATGCAATGGAACTGGCATGTGATAAGGACAATTCTGTTCAATTTATTAACAATCCAGCGACTCTAGTATAGACAGATCGTCTCAACAAAGACTCATGAGAGTGTACAGAAAGAGTGAAACGAATGCAAGAATTGATATGCTTCAAGCGGCAATCAAAAGAACGAAAACAATCCTTGTCGGCATTTATCTGAGAGCAGAGACCACACCGCTGTGCGACGAGCGCAAACACTCTATCACAAGCCCTCTCGTCATGCCCCGTGGTGCTTACAGAGGAAGAGCAAGGCAGTTCAGGCCGTTGACGTTGACAAGGCCGTTCTATTTTGCGTTAGGAACATCCTCGATCCTTGGACATACAATGCAATCCTTACCTGAGTAGCGCTGCCATCAATGTGATCACAGCAGGCAGCCTTGTTAGCACAGTTGCCGTCGAGCGCAGTAACAACACCTGTGAGGCTGATCAATAACGGTTCATCTAGAGGATATCTGTGGTCAAGGCTCACCGCGGCATTCACCACCTTCACCCTGGAGAAGGTTCTGGACAAGGCCGAGATTGACGAGGTTCTTCAGGTCAAGGTCACCGATGAGATTGTTGAGGAGACCGCCAGTCGAGATGCTCTTCTTCTCGGTGAACTTGTCACAGCACATGGTCTGCTTCTGCTGCTGGTTGCAACGGTTCTCCAGGGTTTGGACCTGCTGGACCTTGGTCTGGGAGAGCGCGCCCGCGTTACCGCTAGGAGGGTAGGCCATAGCGGTGGCGGCGAACAGAGCAGCAACAGCGAAGAACTTCATTGTGATGGTTGGATGCGATGGAGCACGTTGAAGGAGAAGAGTGAGAGTTGATGGAGATGCTTGAGTCGCTGATTGCGGTTGTGATGAGAAGCAACTGGAGGAGGGATCCAAGGCGCCTTTTATAACTTTTTTGGGGGCACATCCTAGATGTACTCGGCCCTCTTCTTTCGTCCTCGCTGGAGCGACGAACATCCCAAAATCGATGTGGCTGACTCTATCTCATGTTCTGGCTCGTAGGCCCTTGCATACCAGGCTCCATAGCCATTGACGATCTAGCTCAATGTTGAGCTCACTACGGAGTACCACGGTGCCTGCATTGAATGGGATTTGGGTGACATGAATCCATCGTCTCAGACTCCACCCAGAGTAAGTTTATGCAGAAATCCAATATCTGCATGGACCCTTATTACACCGCATACCAGCCAGGGCATTCGGAAACCTCACATCTATTGCAAGACAGCCGCTCAGGAGTAGAATGTGATATATCAGTTCCCTTGCTAAACTGAATTTGTACTACCGCCGTGATTTCCCCCCCACACGGACACGCCAAGATGTGCAGTTGGAAGCGAGGACGCAACAGTTCAGGGCCTTCATCTCGTACCACAGCCATCGACTGCTATGGAGATGACGTTGCATCTCTTTCTGGTCAAAAGTCATGGACTTGATGGTTTATGGCCCACTGGTTGTGAATCATGACGGTCCAAGGCCGGCGCCGGCGGCGCTTCTACATATCCAATTTCATTACCCTAGTTAAACCTTGAGGTCTCGATTTCGGTCAATAAGATGTGGGGAGTAATCTTATTTTTTCCAATTCGGACCGTCCGTCTAACTTTATGGTCCCAAGAGTCAATAGTGTTCGTTGGAACAGGAATGCATTTTCATTAGACCAGTCACCGACCTCTGTCCTCTCACGATCTGCGCTGCGGTATTGGATAGTTTGCGGATGCTGTACTCCGTATAGTCCATGATCAAAACTGGAAGGGCAATCATCGACGACTTCCAATATGGGTACATACGGCCATAGGGTGTGGGAAAGAGGGCTTCCCGTCCGCTCGCTCATCAATTGGTGGTTGAAGAGAGCAGCGTCGTGTCTCTGTCCTTGAGATCAAACTATCCTCAGCGGTCCAGGATAACTCCGAGGATAGCTGGCCGGCCCACGCTGGTGGTAATTTGAATGAATAACGGCCAGGTGCTGGTGGCGGGAAAGTGGGAATATCCACCAGGGGTCAGTCTTTGCGGTGAAAGGCGATAAATATGAACTATCGCAAGAATGCTCTCTCTCGGTTGAGTCCTGAGTGCTGTGCTCTCACGGACCTGCTCTCAACAAAGGGAGTTGGATCGGAAGACCTTCTCATTACTATGCAGAGGAGGGTCATATTTTGAGACAAGCAGCCTATGGCACGCTGAGATCTGCTACTATAGTCAGTGATAAAGTCGATAGACTCGTCGCAGGGAAGTGCAAAGAAGATTGGTATTCTATCAACCACCGTCCATCCTTCTACACTTTATCCTGCTCCCGTTCCAAGAAATCCCCGTCCTTAGACAATGTGAATGCACTTGGCTGTGACCTGGTATACGGAGTCACAATTTCAAATTCAGTCTTTCGAAAGTGTAGATATCTGCTACATCAATGATCAAGGGCAGTACTGCACTTGACCAAGATCCCCCTGCCAAGAATAGTGCACCACGTCCACTATGCTCCGAAAGGTTGAGGGGTCGAGAAACAACCTCACCATATCAGCTAACCAAGCCAAATGAGTCTCTGGGGACTGACGATGAATGTTGTACATCGCATCCAGCTCCATGCGTTTCATCCCCCAATGCGGACGGTCCGGGCCCAGTGACCCGTACGGCGACAACGCGTCGAGTAACCGATTATACTGCTCATCCAGTCCATCGTACTTACATCGCTCAAGGTCTGTATTCTTGCAGACGCCGTGGGTCAACTCGTAGAGCTTGTGGTGGGATGACATGACGGTCCAGTTGCAGAACGACATGGTTACCATGGCAAGAAGTTGCTTTGATTCGATGAGCTTTCTCACAGAAATGATGCAGTCCAGGATCCGCTGGTTCAGGTATCGGCAGATCGATCCTCTCATCCCTCGCAGGACGGGATTCTCTCTCTGTTTGCGCATCGCATCGCTTCGAAGATCGACCAGGTCGTTGATCAGCATTGTTCCAACGGAGAGCTCCATATACTCAGTCTCATCGATCTGCTGCCCCGTGGCCAGCGAAGCCGCCACGACTCCGACGCCATGGCCCAGATCAATATGACGATGCATCGTCAATCCCGTCATGCGGCTGCCATATAATCCTTTCGGCAGCGTGGACACCGCATGGTTACGATAATACGCCACGACTCGGAACTGTATAACCGAAGCGACGACGATATCCAGTTGCCAATCACTGACCACGCCTGCGAGATTGCACGCCTTCACAAACGCAACCGCGGCTGCTCCACTCTTCTGCAATAAGCGAAGGGTCTCCTCCGTCGCCGCTTCATAGTAATCCCCAATCAAGATGTCATTTGCAGCATCGGCAATCGCCCGCAAGATACCTGCGTCGACCAGACTGCCGCCGCAGGCTATGACCAAGAAGTTCTTCGCATCCGCGCAGAGTTTGACTTCCTCCAACGTCGGAAACCACGCATGGTACATATGCGGAGCACTGTCGCATCGGGGACTGGGTCGACGATCAGGCGCCTGGATGGGAGGGAGGGATGCCACGCTGGCCCCCGAACAGATTGTGAGCCTTTCCTCCATCTCCAGATTGCAGAAGGTAATCTCTTCGACGGCGGCGTGAAGTTTCTCCACCGTAAAAAGGCCATGTCCATCCCACTCGTCGCATCGCACCGACACGTCCTGTTGGGCGGCGAGCATTCTCGCAATGGATTGACAGGCTTGTGCCTTGGTCATGTCTGCATCCTGGATCAATGACAGCGGCGATATGCCATCGCAGGCACAGTCGACTCTCGGGTCATATTGTTCCGACAGGAGGTTTGTCTCCGCACAGGAAGGCGGGCGAGTTCCACTCAGAGGAATTTCCCCTGCCTGGAACCTTTGCTGGAATGAGGTGATGACGTGGTTGAGGAGGGTAGGGTCTAGAAGTCGGTCCAGGTTTGCATCTTGAAACAGCGTTGATATCGTATCAATCTCCAACGCCGGCAGGACCTTCTGTGGGTCATTGCTGGAGGATGGATGCAGCCACTCATGCACCCAGGCCAGATAAACCGCCAGGCGAGTGCTTTGTGGTGAAGTTGAAACTGGCATGGCTTCGTTACTAGTAACTCCACGTTCCACGGTGGGTGAGAGAGTGAGGGAAAGGGGATTGCACAAGACTTTTGAATTCGACATTAAATACTCTCCGTCGTATTCAATCCGAAGGAAGCTCCATACTGCGTCAGGTGGACTCTGTCGTTGAGGATCCTGCATCAGAATCAAGATACAAGACAACGACATGGATCACTCCAGGGCACAGCCTGCCTAATTCGGCCGACTGCAGTGATAAGCATCAAGTTGCAGCTCATCGGGGGTCCCCGAGACTCTCCTTGGCACCATTTTCAAGTATATTTTATCGGTCGGGCATTTCACAATCCGAGTCAGCAAGAACCGCAGTGAGATAAGTAGAGATTATGCAACAGAATAGACCACCGAAGATACAGTCAGACTGCAAGATTATCGATTCTCGCCGACGGACACCGGTTTCTCAACTTCGGACACGGACTAAAAACAAAGAGAGATGATTGATACTCGCATCCAATTTCGGGTATGATGATCGTCTTCGTGGGATTGTCGAAGACGCTTCCAATAGGGCCGTATAGGGTTACACTTCCTACGCCGTACAGCGAACGAGGCATCGAAATAGTAGCACGCCAAGAAGAAAACGACGTTGCCTTTCACAGGAAGCACAGAGCTCTATGGAGTACTGATCCTTAATATCCCAATTCTGCCTTAGAGCCTTGGAAGGCCAATCCCCGGCCCGTCAAGGTTCGGAGGATTATTTCAGGGCGACGAATGTGACGCTGGAGTCCAGACCAGGAGGGTATAATAAGCCAGCCTATATACTAATGGGCGGATAGGGAATGAATCCCTAAATGATAACAAAAAGCAAGATGCGCCCGTTGCCGTTGTGTCCCGTTTGCCCCAATGACTCGCACCGCTATGGCCTTGACGAACAAAGCCAGCAGGTCCTTAGGATCTTAATTCCTCGGCGAAAAGGCCCTGCCCCTGACATCAACAACAAAATCGCTCTCCACGTTTCACCGGGCAAAATGGCCGTCCTGGGGGGCAATATATCGGGGAAGAGATAAATAGGGCTGGGAGGGACGCTCTCCAAGTCCGGAGTACTACTAATCCACTCTTCAGACCCTTCACAACCAGGATCCCTGAATTCCGAAGAACAATGCGTCTGTTTCTGTCCCTCGCCCTGCCTCTGGCCGTTCTGGCTGTCGATGGAATCCACTCCGGATTCTATAACAGCTGCCGCAACCTCACGCTGCTCCGTCGGGACCCGGAACATGATTACCGTCCCAATGGACTCGGTCCCCAGGAGAATATCCTCGTGGCGACTTGCGACGCCGGGGACGGGAGAACAATCCGATCGAAACTGAACCTGGACCGCTGCATCGGCCGGGAAGGAGACCATAACATGGTCGCGGAGGATAAGTACGTCGAGGACCTCGCTGGATGCCCGGTGGATCTCTTCGCTAACAGGACATAGCGGCGGTGCGTTCGCGAAGGGGGAGTGTCAGTCGTGCTACATCCGCGACGACGACGGATTGAAGGGTGAGAAGGTTATTGTGAGCGCTCCCAACATGCTCTGCTACTGTGGCAATCCCCTGAAATTGAACGACCACCCCTTCGACCTCAGTAAGTGTCCCTTGAGAATCCGGGCAAGACCTGTTTCCTAACGACGGCGCTGCAGATGGGACGGTTTCCAATGACGGTGGCCTCCTGCGGTGCTTTGACCATACGGGGAGAGTCTTTAACGAGTAAACATGGGATCTTCATCGGCCGCGAAGGAGTAAAGGATCCCGGTTGTGGGTGGCGCATGTATACTAGGTCCGGGGTGTCTACAGTCTGGCTCCGGAAAGACGAGATAGAAAGCTGAATGACAGGGTTTTAATATCAAAGCAATAGTCTACGAAGTAGAGTAGATCGCAAGCCGTAGCAAAGTGATCCGTGATCCCATTGAAAGCCAGAATAAGATGACGGCCGACCACCTCTTGTCATACCAGGGAAGCGGACGCCCTTCACCAACCGAAAGACTCCTCCATGTATCGCACGCCTTGATATCCCTGCCGCATGGCCTGATACACCGCATCTCGAACCTCGTCCGCCATCGCAGGCGGTCCACACATCAGCACCGCCGCGGCGCAATCGCTCAACTGAGCGGCATGCGCGTGAGCCAGAACGACCGCCTGCAGATCCGGTCGCCCCTGCGCGACCTCGACGGCCTTCCCCGACAGGCCCTCCAGCGCGTCACCTTGTCCTGACGTGGCGGATGTCACGTAGAAAGAAGCCCGGAAATCATCTCGGAGTAGGGCTGAACGGAGCTCCCGATTGGCGATGTCTCGCACAAACGCCTCCTGTCGACTCGTCCAGACCAAATGCATATTCTGGACCCGAGTCGCACTCTCCCCTTCCTCGCCGCTGCACCGTGCCAGGTGATCGTGGATATACGGCACCGCGGCTGCGATCCCCGTGCCCCCCGCGATGAACAAGACGGACTCGTAATTCCACAGCGGGGACGCGTCGCCGTAGGGACCCTCGAGAAGGATGGTTGCGAGCGTCTGGCCGTGGGATCGAAGGCATTGGTGTCGGAGGTGGCGCGTCCAGCCGTCGAAGGGGCGGATCCAGAACACGAGTCGGAGAGTCCGGGGCTCCTCGTCGTCGGGGGGAGGGCGTGAGTCGGACGAGGTATCAGACAGGAGAGGGACCTGTGTTACATCGAGAGGGTTATCGGGCTTTGCGAATGCGGGGGGTTGCGTTTTCATGGGGAGTCCGGCCTCGTACGACCATGATCCCAGCGTGAACGGATGGTTTTCCCAGCCGGTCAGCTTGAACGGTTGGTACAGGTAGTAGTATTGTCCCGGGGTGGGTTGGAGTCGACTGGTTCCGGGGATCACCTCCAGTCGAATTACATCGCAGGCCTCGTCGTACGTCGCTGAGCTGCGCGTGTACTGGACGCTTTTGCCGGCGTGGACGTGGACGTGGAGGTTGTAGTACATTAGGCGGATCACGCGGAGCAGTCGGTCGGCTGTCCAGAAGCTGACGGCGGGCCATAACCAGGTCCAGGACTCGGGGTTTTGGGATTTGAAGGTAGTGTGGCTGTCGGATTCTGTGGTTAGATGGAGAGATCGACGTGGATGCTGGGAATTGGGGACTGACTGGAAACAACCAACCAACGCGGCGACGGAGAAAAGAATGTGTAGAACGAGGAACGTCTCGTACGTTCTTCGGCGGAACCAGGAGATGGCAAAGGGTGACAGCAGGAGCATTGCGACCATGGCCTGTCTTCAGATCAGCGTGGGAACGCCGGTGGTCGTCTTTACCGCGATGCCCTTACTATGGTCCCCCAGATCACATAGGGCTTCTGCAACTTTTTCCACACCGACCCGTCTGTACCGGATGAGTCAATGGCGGACGAGAAACGGTCATCGCGAGAGGCCTACTCTGAATGAACAATGCCAAATACAGCAGGGTGTGAACCAGAGCCTGAATGGTTGCGATCCAGGCAATATGGCGATGGAAGATGTTGAACGTGGCGAAGCTCCAGCCCGTCGCCCAGATAAAGACATTATTGCGACCCGCAAAGAGCCACAGGAGAGAAAGGTTGGCGAATGATAGAATACCGGTGCGGTCTGCGACATAGCGGATCAACTGTGTGGATACTTCGGGCCAGCTAAACGAGCTCTTAGTACTCGGTCGCATGGAGGATCTTGATGAACGCACTAGATGTTCTCGGGGAAGACGCGATAGCTCGCACAAGAGAGGAACAAGCTCAGAAACCAGAAGAGCAGAACCAGAATCGCCTCGATGCGGGTGGGAAACGTCCACCAGAGAAGATGCCGACCTCGCGATGGCCACGGGCTCGGGGTAAGAATATAGGTTTGTATCCAGTGATATATCGTGACAAAGGGCATACAGAGCACCCGTGCGAGGGGAGACCGACGAGCCGTCATGCGGATGCGCTTCGACTGGAGCATCTGCTGGATTAGCCGGTGGAGGATCCCCATTGCCAGGACGTGTGCCCAGAACAGATATCCGGCGATACTGTGGATGTGGATCAACTACCGTGAAGAAGACTGAAGGAGCAGATCATTGCGTACCCATATGCGGAATGAGTCCAGACCTCAAATTCCAACGTCTCCTGCCACGTCGCGGTATTAGTTGGGGCTGATTCTTTGCGATTTTGTCGTCGAGAAGCTTACAATTGTGTGGAAGGTGTGGCGATAAAACGTGGCCGAGAGCAGAACGGGATATTCCACTGGTTCCGACCGGGGAATTTCACCATAGTCCACTCTTCTCATTCGACTGATCGCATCGTTGGTCAAATTGGCAGCCAGGGATTCCCGGGAAAGCAATTCGACATGCGCATGTTGCTGACAGAACGATTGGAGTTGGGCAAACCCCGCGGATCGCTCTGATGAAGTGCAGTACACGTCTGCAGCTGCATATATCGAGATGACTTCCAGGGGATTCTGACACCGCCAGCCCCAGAGCCCTGGAGCGACTTCCGTGGATCTATCAAAGGGAATATACCTATATGCGGTGTATACCGCCGTCACACAACGCTCGTTGACGGGAAGAACGCTGCTATGTACGAAGAAGGCATGAAGTACCAACAACAGCCAGGCCTGGCGTAGCATGGCGGCGGTACGGATGGCTGAGGGACGAAAGAGAAGGAGAGCCGAAGAAAACGTCGTTCAAAGTAGCGGGGCTTATGACCGTTCTTCCTAGCGCGATCCAACCAGCCAGGCCATTCAAAGGTTTTTGGACCCACCGGGGGAGAAATACATGGCAGTCGGATTGGATAGCGATGGAGATGGGAGGAAATAGAATTCTACGTGCAGTGTACCACTGGCAGTATCAAGTCAGTATGCATCTCCAGTGACCTCTGGTTTCTGGCTCAGAAGAGACTCGAGGAGACTCGAGGAGAGTAGATTCCAGTTATCTGATCTTCTTAACAATCTGTATCTAATCTGATCCTTATCAGATAGCAGTCCAGTGCCGATTGGTTGACAGCCTTGGGAAAGTGGAGTCCAGGATGGGTGCCTGAGGAATAAACTAATCGGGCTGTGGCTTTTGTTGAAGTATCTGAAAAACAGTGTATTCAGACTGCCTGATAAACTACTGATCGTGAAGTATGGCATTAACCGGCTTTATATACGATCTTAAATAAAGACACGCTTCTTGCAATGCCCTACAGTGCCCTACAATAATACCCTACAATACCCTACAATCTGATCCACCACCAGCCATGGGCGATGGCATTCACCTCCTACCACCCACTTCTTGTTCCACTCCTGCGATACATACATGCCCCGGGGACTAGGGTTCTTCCTAACTAAAAGCCTAACATTGCTCGCAGATGACGGCAAGCACCCCTAACCCCATCGAAGTAGCGCACCGCGGCTCCAGACATCCAGTCCAGGATCCTTATATAAATGAATCGACGCGATCAACTCATTGAAGCCGGGAAGGAGAAGTGCTCAATTGATCCAGGAAGCTTGTTAAAACTTGAATCTTAATATGACCAGGCCATCGAAAGATTCACGAAAACACTGGATTTAAAATCACCTGATTCAACCGTCGCAACGGCCAATTCTTAATCTGAAGGGACCTGCAGTGGAAGAACGATAGTTGACAGCGCTCAGTCGTTAGGGTTGCAATCAACCCGTGATGGCCCAGGACGTCACCTCTTACGACAGCCAACACACATAGCGACCGGATTATGGTTGATGGCGAGGGTGGGATGAGTATGAGTCGATCGACCAAGTCATTGAGTCCGACTGCGGTGTAGCTGTTTCCTTTCAGCAGTCTGATGGCAGTACTCCGTTTAAGATCGTGGTTCTGACTGGGAACTGGATAACGTGGTCTGAGCGACGAATGCGGGTTTCTTCGGTCATCTGACTTGAATCCTGGGATATCAGGTTATTGGTTTCGGTTGTCGACCCCAATTTCATTAGGATGGTAATGACCTCGATCGCGAAGAGATATCTAGAAACATTCCCATTGTGACTGGATACCATTCTCGCCGATTGTGCTGTGGCGCACCCCATGGCCTCACGCTCGGAATAAGAGCCTCGGAATAAGAACTTATATAACGTGTGGGGGGGCAAGGATACCCTCGAGCTCAGGCGACAGGGTCTATTAATAGCAGACTGCCTATCAGACGCCACTTGGCCCCGTCAGCAAGAAGAAATAAAGAGCGGAAAACAGGACACGTAACATGGCAATGGCAGAGATGGGTATCATTGAAGTTGTCACGGTGATAGCACTATCCAGCAAAGTCCTGCCTGCTGCAACATGTCCATATAGGATATGACATTCGATGGATATGCGGAATGAGAGTACTCCGTATTATCTACGGCATTAACACTTATCAGACTCGGTTGGAGGAGGAATACGAACGTAGAAAGCAAGATCGGCATTGGGTATCCACACCGAAGTTACCTTTGAATGTCGTACTCCGTGCATTAGTACGTCTGCCTTAATCTATTCTTTCTTTATTGGCAGTAGCCCAGTAGGACCAGTCCGGGATTTAATGCGACGGTGCCGGTCAAAGCCGTATTCTGGACCCGCAGCTTCCAATCAGGGCCTCGTGGCCCTTATCCACTCCGTAGACTAATGGCTATCAATATATCAAGATCAGCTCACTCCGACTGGGATGCTTGTGCTTATGCCCTTGTGGTGGTGGACACCTTGCCAGGGGGGGTGGGCTTTTCGCATAAAATGCCTCTCATTCTCATGTCGGACTGATTGTTTTGCTCAATCAACACTTGGTAACTTTGACAGCCCGTCTGGTATACATCGCCATGGGTAGCAACGCGGCCGATGTGGCTGTTGGGCATGGATCCAGCTCCGGGTCGAGAAGCGAGCCACAGTCCATGATTTACCGGGTGTATACCTCGCCATGGTTCCAGATCGTGCTGATCAGTCTTATATGCTTTTGTTGTCCTGGTGTGAGTTGCGATCTGCCCCCATGAGATGTCGCCGTTTACAATGCTGATCTCATCTCTTCGGCCCAGATGTTTAATGCCCTGACTGGTCTGGGAGGCTCAGGTCAAGTGGACCAAACTGTAGCAGCCAATGCAAATGTTGCGCTGCTCTCGGCCATGGCCGGCACCGCACTCTTTGTGGTCGGTCCGATTTTCGATCGCGTTGGCCCTCGAGTGTGCCTCTTACTCGGAGGCTGGACATACCCATTGTATTCCGGGAGTCTCCTTTGTTTCAATGGTAAGCCGCGTCCGCATCGTCCGTGGACCAGACGGACCAGGGCTAATGTGTCCCTTCGTTTCCAGTCACGGGCAATGGCGCTTTCGTTATCGCCTCGGGGGCCATCCTCGGTATCGGTGCGTCCTTTCTGTGGGTTGCGCAAGGCGCGATCATGACAACGTACGTCCCGGAATCCCAGAAAGGCCGCGCCATTGCGGTTTTCTGGATTATCTTCAACCTCGGCGGTGGCGTGGGCTCCTTGGCCAGTTTCGGTCTCAACTACCATTCCACGGCCGGGACAGTATCAAACGGCACCTATATCGCCTTGCTGATCATCATGGCCATCGGATGGCTTCTGGGAGTCCTCATCTGTCCCCCGAGATCAGTCCGCGTCGCAAACCTCCAGGCCACCCCGGAACCCGACCACCATTGGCAGAAGATCGTCAAGCTCACTCTGCACACCGTCACGGACTGGCGCGTCCTCAGCATGCTGCCGCTGTTCTTCTGCGCCAACGTGTTCTACTCCTACCAGCAAAACATCGTCAACGGGATGACCTTCAACATCCGGACGCGGTCCCTCAACGGGGCCTTGTACTGGATCGCACAGATGTTCGGAGGACTGCTGATGGGCGTACTTCTGGATATCCCCGGTCTCAACCGTCCGTGGCGAGCGCGGATGAACTGGCTTTTCTTGTTCGTCACGGGCATGGCCATCTGGGGCGGCGGGTATGCGTTTCAGCGCTGGTACGATCGACGGGCGGCGCAGGGCAAGACGCAAGATATCGACTTCACGCAGAGCCATCTCTCCGTGGGACCCATCTTTCTCTATATCTTCTACGGCATGTACGATGCCTTCTGGCAGTCGTTCTGTTATTGGCTCATGGGCGCTCAATCCAACTCCCCGGCCGTGGCGGCGGTGCTGGTGGGCGCGTACAAGACCTTCCAGAGCGTCGGGGGCGCCATGGCTTGGCGGCTCAATGCGCTGGACAAGTCGCCGATGCTGCAGTTTGCCGTCGACTGGGGTCTGTGTATGGGTGCGCTTGTTCTGGCCCTGCCGGCTGTGCTGGCTGTCACTCTCACGAGCAATGACTCGGAATCCCTGGATGAGGTGCATTTGAAGAACCGACCGGTTGAGCCTTCTGCAGAGCGCCGGAGACCGTGATTGACTTGTCATTTCTTGTCTCGGTCGTCTTTTTTACCAGTGGTTTGGCGAAAGCGTGCGCCGTCAGATAGACCTAGCGTGAGTGTATTTCTGATTCGTTGTAGATATGGGAAAGAGATATTTCGCTTGCGATGCATAATAGTGTATTCGACATGGCCCTTGAATGATTCAGCGGGACACTGTATGTCCACTCTAGAATGAATCGGACAGGGAGTCGGTACCTGACTGGGATGAGCGTAGATTTTAAATAATTTTTAGAGAGTCTATGCTGGAATCTGAAAAATACAGCACTATGGATATATCCAGATGGCACTGGGACCATGTTCGTAAGATATAGTACTTTTAGGGGATGAGATGCAGTGTGCTGTTAGGGCACTGCATGAGAATGATAGACTTATATTACCATCAACTTCCTCTCACACCACAAAAGTAACACAAAACAAGCCATTCACCTTGCTAACTATCCATTAAATCCTCCTCCCACCTAATCTACAATCCAAATCTCCCCTCACTTCCCATTCAACCACACTCATCTCACCCTCAATCAAACCAAATCCACCAGAAACAAAGAAACCAAAATGCCCATCACCTGGACCCAAGAAGCCGACATCCAAGTACGCAATCCCTCACTCCCTGACTCTCACTCTCACTCTAACAAAAGAAAAGCTCCTCCTCGGCCTCCTCGACCAATTCAAGGAATCGAACTTCAAAATCGACTACAAGAAACTCGCTGAGTTCATGGGTCGGGGTAGGTTTCCTCTCCCTTCATCCTATTCAAGCAGAGCTCATGTCTTGGCTAGATGTGACTGCGTGTGCGGTTTTGAATCATATTATCAAACTGAGGAAGAAGATTGAGGGGGATGCGGCGAGTGCGGCGAGTCCGGTTGCTTCGAAGAGGAAGAGTGTGGCGGAGGCGAAGACTCGGAAGAAGGGGAAGGGGAAGATCTTTGAGTCTGGGATGGAGGATGGGGAGGAGGTGTCTTTGAAGAAGAGGAAGATTGACTCTGATGAAGACGTGCTTGTCAAGCAGGAGTATGTGAAGGAGGAGGTGGTGGGTGAGCAGGGTTGGATTAAGATTGAGGAGGAGGATTGAAGGGTTTACTTCTAGTTGTTTCGTGGGATTTAGTGCTGAGGAGGTTAGTTGAGGTCATTTGAAGGTCGTTGGTGATCGTTGGCGTCTGTGGTTTCTTTTAGGGCTGGGAAGTGCGTCTGATTCCTCGGTATGCGGCCAATCGACTACTTGGTTTCTTGTCATATCAAGTTGATATCGGTTTGAAAGATGGCATAATGAGACCAAGGCCATGCGAAGTCACAATAGTAATGATTTGTCCCTGCTTTATTGGAGGTTGGTGGTTATCGGTGGACTCCAGAACCATTTTGCGTGTTAGTATTATAAAACTCAGCGGCGCAGAGTCCGAACATGGTCACAGTCAATTGCTGAGCGGACATGTAGATAGAAGGCACGGAAGAGCTTATGCGGCTGGGATTCTGCTAGCACAGCTTGAATGACTCGTGAATGATACGCTACAGGCTGGAGAAATTGGAAGAACGTATGCATTCAGCATTCAATATCAACTGAAATCATCGGTAGCCACAAATCCAATCCCCCACAAATCATGCATGCTAGTGACTACCGGAAGAAAGCAAAGCAACCGTAACGTCCCCATCGTGTCAATACGAAAGACCTACGCCCGACCACTCATCAGCTTCTGGAAACAGGTCCAACAGTGGTAATTCTGGCAATCACACGCCGATCCATGCGGACTGGTGGTATTGCGAAACGCCATGAGCTCACAGTCCATATTCATCGAAGTGATCGTGGCCCCCGGCCGGGGAGTAGGTCGGTCTCTAGGAGTCGCTCGGGGCGAGAACGGTGGCGCGAAGACCGGGATGGGATGGGCTCTGGCGGCGGCCTGAACCTGAGACTCCTTAGCCCTATCATCCGACGAGGAAGAGGGAGTGAACCAACCGGCATTTCCATCCACCAAGCTCATTCCATTCGCGTGGCCCGGACCACTGGGGTACGGTCGGCCATGGGCAGCGCTGGAGGTCACAGGGTGGGACGTGGCCGGACGACGACGACGGCTGCACGCGTGACGGCTGACCCGTCGGGGAGCTGCCGGGGCAGCAGTCGTCGCCGGACCATTGCCGTTGGCAATCACCGGGGCCGGCGCAGGAGCTTGAACCGGAAGATGGGCATTGATAGTCTGGCCGTTCGCAGCCTGGGCGGCCAGAGCGACATCAATATCACCGCGGCGAAGTTTGACTCTTCGACCAGCCTGGGAGTCCCTGCGGAAGGCTTGCAACTGTTGTTCCAGAGCAAAAACGGTCGGGCGCTGTTCACCGGCTATGCGAGTGGATTAGTAGTCGGGCTGATCCTGCTGAGAGTGAGAGACTTACGCCAGGCAACAGAAACTTCAGCCAAGTTCAAATCCAGCCTCACATCTTGACTATGGAGAATGACTGTCCACAGCTGGCGTGATACGATATGGTCAGTTTCTGCAGCAGGAGGAAGAGGGAGGATCGGATGGAGAGGTGGTCGTTGCGTACCATTCGGACATTCTCCTCCGTCCATTGCATCCGGGCCCCTTGGTCAGTCTCCTCTCGTTGAGATTGACCTTTGCGCTTGATACGGACCCTGCGCTTCGTGCGAGCCATCTTTGGGTACCGTCGAGGCGTTACAGGTAGAGGATAGTATGTAGTTGATGGTGGTGTGGGAATCAGAAAGAGGACGGATCAGAGAGCACAAAGGAGAGGTGCAGAGAGGAAAACACAATCAACCAGGAGAAGGGAAATATGTAGGGCAGCCTTTGTAGGATTTCTCGATTTGGAATGTTTTCCCTGGTGACGATGGAGTCAAGAACTGTGAATCGGTTGCCGTGGACGCGGTGGCAGCCCTGGTTTTCCTTGGTTCATTATAACACCACCGCACTCATTCACAATGAAAGCCATTATTTCACCCACCATAGTGGGGATCTTGCCTGTCCAGGACCAGTAATGAGATGTTATCTCACTGGCTCCCCAAGGACATCATGAGGTGATGTGCGAACTGATATTCACTTCCATATGGCATCCCTTGGGCCTTCTTGGTGGAATCCACAAGACTGGTATTCTGTTATTATTCATGGTGATTAGTAGTACTCATTCATGAGCCTTCCTGTGGTGACTGCCCACTTGTTCTCAACTTGAAAGTATGATGCAGGAATCAAACGGAGGTCTCTGATTTCTATATAATATCAGGTCACTTGGAGCCAAACCACCTGGACGGATCTCCATGATAAGGGATCTTGTATATCCGGGAAAGACTTTCTAAACACAGACAGTTCTGTTCGATTTCAATATCAAATCAGACCCATTCCAAAGTCCCAACGGGCCATGTTTCCGGTTTGGGTTGACCCTCGGGATGTCGATTTTGGAACTGTTCGATTAGTCGAGTAGGAATATGCCAGGATAGGGCAGTGGATCGTGGTAAATTCGCGAATTGTCATCGTGGATCGGTAATGGAGTGGACCGCGTCCGATTGCCAGGAACCACACGATTAGACAGTCTGGGCGATGAGTGGGTGGCTGCAAGGAGGTGATATCTTCACGTTATCAAAGCGTCCTGCTTACAATCTCAGATGGTCTATTGGATAACATCGGTCGTGGTGCATGTCATGATTCATGGCTTCCTGCATATCATAGTGGAATTAGGCCTTGGATGTCTCCGGTACCCGACCTGATCCACAATTACAGCTCATATCTGAATGATTCTACGTCAACACCAGAGGATGGGAATGCAGGCCAGGTCCCTGTCCGGTGTACCCGGAGAGGTTGCATTGCATATCATATTGCATGAAATCTCGAACCCCTGACAGAAGGGTGACAACGGGCCCGTTTCTGATCATCGAAACCCATAAGTCCATTCCGCATCTCCCGGGCGAGAGGATCTATAAATGAGAACCGTGGCGGTCGTCATGTCGACGCTCGCATGATTCTTTCTCGTTAGTGACAGGTAAACGAAAAGCCTTCGATTCACCATGAGCATCACCTTTGACGTCTACCGTGGCTCCAAGGAGGGCAAGATCGTCGCGGGCCAGACGACCCGTTCCCTTCGCCCCACGGACGTCTATATCGAAATGACTCATTCCGGTGTCTGTGGATCGGACGAACATTTCCTGCACTCGGGCCACGTTCTCGGACATGAAGGGGTGGGAATCGTAAGAGAAGTGGGCGAGGCTGTCACGCATGTCCAAGTCGGCGATCGGGTGGGATTCGGGTATATACAGGAAGTCTGTGGGATCTGCGATCCCTGTTGCAGCGGTCGGTGGATGGATTCCCTCTTCCTATGTCGGTCGCGTGCTAACACCATCTCAGGCTGGGATCAGTTCTGCGGCAGCAGGATGGAATACGGAATTCATAACCCCGACGTCGGGAGTTTTAGCACCGGCGTGGTCTGGAGCGCCAGGACCGTTGTCAAGATTCCCGATGGCTATGACTCCGTCGACGCGGCGCCTCTGATGTGCGCCGGTGCCACGGTATGGACGTGCTTGACCGAGTACGGGGCCCGGCCGGCGGACCGGGTCGGGATCATGGGCGTCGGCGGTCTGGGGCATCTGGCGATTAAACTGGCGGCCGCCATGGGCTACCACGTTGTGGTCCTCTCCAGCTCTGAGACGAAGCGTGACGAGGCCATGCAGTTCGGCGCATCGGAGTACCACGTCTTTTCCCCCGGTCGGGACATGAAGGATTTGAAGCCCCTGAAGCATCTGTTGTTTTGCGGCAATGTGACCATGGACTGTCCATCGTAAGTTTGAGATCTTGTGTCCATGGAACGTGTATCCCGGTTACTGACGGCACGTAGACTTCTCCCTCTCATGGATATCCGGGGCACGATCTACCCCCTGACGGTTGATTTCAAGTGCTCCCCTGTTCCTCTGCACAGTTTGAACCTCAGGGGCATTCGCATCCAATGCACGATCATTGCTTCCCAAAACAGTCTCAGGAAGTTGGTCCAGTTCGCTGCCGAGAAAAATATCAAGCCTACTGTGATGAAGTTCCCGTTCAACGAGACTGGTATCGCAGATGCCATGCAGACATTGAGAGAGGGCAAGATGAGATACAGGGGCGTTCTGGTTCGGGAGTAGGCTGGTGCGTATTGCGTTATACATCAGAGAGGATTGTAGAATAATCGAGATAGACTGCACGATAGATGCTTCTGTGCCTGCTCCAGTGCCACACTGTGAGTTCCGTCCAATATAATCTTAGCCAGGAGAACTAGGAAATTTCCAATAGTAGGCACATCCAGCAAAGATGCCGGGAGGGAAGGAGAAAGGAAGAAGAGAGAGAGAAAGAACTAGGAGAGAAACAGGCAGAGGAAGGAAACCGAACGCCGGCGCAAACCAGACCTGATGGCGACAACAACAGGATAGCAGGAAAGAAGGCAACTACTGGCCCACAGCCACGGGAGCATTTGAATGGTCAAAAATGACCTCGGCTTCGGTCATCGGCGTGTCTTGGCTCCTGACGGATCCATCGGCTAGCTGATCATCCGATGTTTTCGATGCTTCTGCTTCTCCCTCGGTGGTCGAATCGATGGAAAGCACTTCTCCGTGATTGATCTGGTGTCGTTTCTTGATCGCGTTCAGCACGTTGCTGATCTGGCTCATTTCTTCGTCGTCGCTCAGTTCCCCGTCGTGCTCAAGGAGCATGTCCACTTGACGGGGCGTCACCCGGATGTCTTTATGTGCATCTTCGTCTTCGTCGTCGGCGATGTCTTCGTATTCCTCATCCAGCGCCGGGATGAGCGGATCGCGCGGCACATCGGTCATCTGGACCGATGGACAGAAGGCCATGGTTTTTTTGATATTGTCCAGCACGCGTGTGCATACTTGGTGGAGGTAAGGCTCAGTATTCTGATTCGGCATGTTCGATGGCCGGACGTCAAGCACATAATCCGGGGCGTAGTACTAGTCGGATGAGTCCACGTAACAAGGTACCGTAGCAAAAGAAGAAAAGAAACGACTTACGCCGTAAAAATCATCGTAAGGCAGCTCGGGCCCAACCTCTTCACCCACCACGACGCCCGTCTCAAAGGCCCACGTACGGGCGACGTTGCGCATCGTATAACCACCCCCACCGACCAGCATCGTGGGCAAGTTGAAACTCTTAATATAGTTGACGCAATTGGCATGACCTCTCATACTCAGGTTAAAGCTGCCAAGACGGTCGCCGGACAGACTATCGCCGCCACATTGCAGCACCACCGCTTCCGGGCGATACCAATCCATGACGCCCCGGATCACCTGCTGGAATACGCGACTATACGAGACGTCGTCCATCCCGGGGCGGAGAGGCACATTCACTGAGTGATTCTTGCCCTCTTGCACGCCGATGTCGCCGATGTCACCGGTGCCCGGGAAGAAGTCCCCATATTGGTGAAAGGAGACAGTCATCACGCGATCTGTCGTGTAGAACGCTTCCTCAACACCATCGCCATGATGTACGTCAATATCAACGTACAGAACACGTTGATGAAAGCGTAAGAGTTCCAAGATTCCCAGGACGATATCTTCCCCGCAGTTCGTCAACGATGAATGGAAATACAAACGTCATTAGGACTCGAGACACACTCACCATTCACGTAGCAGAATCCATTCGCCTCGCCCTTCTTCGCATGGTGAAGGCCACCGGACCAGTTAATGGCGATGTCGCACTTTCGGTTATTCAAACGGGCGGCGGCTTCCATACTGCCGCCGGCACTGATACTACAGAATTCAGACAGACCGTCCCAGACGGGGTTGTCGTCGTTGAAGTTGTATTTGACCTGCTCCGTCAAGTGCTTGGTGATGGAATCCGGGGTGACCTTGAATAAAAAGTCGATATATTCATCGGAGTGGAAGCGTGTCATCTCATATTTGGTGGCCGGTTTCGCACGCTAGAAAACGCCCCCGGAAAGTAAGTATGGCACGAAAAGAAAAGTTCCCTCGCGGCGGCGACTACAGCGACTCACGTAGATTTCCATCTTCTTGTAGAGTCCGTAGTTGAGGATGAGGCTATGGGCCATCCTCATGCGATGGGGCTTCATGGGGTGACCTGAGACGTAGGCGAAGTTGCCGACATCAGAATCATAAAAGTACGCGACTCGTTTCTTGCCCTGGGAAGCATGATTCAAACTGCAGGAATCGAGGGGGGTGGTTGTCCACATCCTCGTGTCGGTGTTCGAAAGGAGAGGGGAGGGGGAATCAGTATTCAGGTCTACTATGCTGAATGTGAGGACAAGGTGAATGATGCGACGGGTTCGCCGTCATCGACTGGGTGTTTAATTTGGGATCGGTATACATGTACTCCGTACCTGCTCCAGAGAAGAGAGAGAAGAAGAAACACAATCCATATATAAATAGTAGTAGTGTAGGTCGCAGGGCTCATGCGTCAGGTGATCCCGGGCTGCTGATTGGTGTTGTCGCCTCCAGATGGCTGAATTGCCTGGACCGGTTAGTGCGGATGATGGTGGGGTTTGTTGCCCAATAGGAACTCAGAGATCGGGTGGATTTCCGCCGGCCCGCAGCCAAAAGCCGCGTTTTGCCTATTCAGGTAATTTATTCGCTTTCCCACAGAAGGGGAAATAATTAATTAAGGTATCACCTGATTGCTGCCCACGACGACGTTTACTCGACGACCCCAGAAGAATTAAACCGTCAGTTTCGAGACGACTACAGAGGATTTGACCGTCATGGCTTCTACATACCTTTCCTTGTCCCAGGGTGATATAAATCAGAAACCCCTTCGGAAATCACAGCTCATCTGAGACGAAAAATGTCATCGCACGGAGTAAAAGAAGATGAAAAGTATTACGACAGATTGGGACCAGAGGTCATGCAAATCTGTTCTTTAGTCAATCCAACTGGGTTGGGCGCCTGTTGAGGATAGTGCGGATCCCCGGTGGGATCGGAAGTAGGAAATAAAACTACTTTCAAGACATCATCACATCATTCATGATCGCCCAGTTCATGAGAAGAACGATCACTTGTTCCTATTTTGTCGGCAGGTGGTCTGTGGTGAAGATCAGCAGTCTAGCCTCGAACTGGACTAGCGCACTGTCGCGATGCCGTTTAAAGTTACGAACTGTATCACAGATTAGCCATGGCTTCATTCAGCTGGCTTGGGACTTTCCCATATATTTATTGCCTACAAGAGAGATGGACTAATGGAGTACGCAACTACCGAGAAGAGGGGCCAATCCGGACGTTAAAAGCTCATTTCCCTTGCGGCAAGATAGACCCGTTCACGAGAGTCGCGTCGTCGATCGGCATAGAGTCAATTCCCGAATCCCAACCAGACCTTGAAGACCTGCACCGGACTTTCACCCCCTGAACACAGGTGATCCCAGAGAGGAGACTCGCATATTTCTGTGAAAGTTTACTCCTATCGGCGCTGGGTACGGAGTAGTTTCAGGATGAATTAACTAAGAATACGAGGAAGAGGTGGAGTCGTCTGTAGAGTCGGACCCCGTGAGGTTACCTGCAATTGCTGAGAGTTCCTATGGACTGGTTGCTTCCGAGACAAGATTCCACCAATAATGAGATATAAAAAAGGGGGTCGATGTTGACAAGAATAGATCTCTTTGAACACCCTGGTTGCGAGTCGCTTGACGTCCCCCGTGTCACTCCGCGGCATTCAACCCTGAAAGGATCTTCAGTCCAATTCGAGCACAGCAAAGTCACTGTGCTGGAGGGTTCAAAGGAATAAGGAGAATCCCTTGCAACTCATCATGACTTGTTCTTCTTCGTGGACCAAGTCCTATGTCATGGCGCATACAAGCTTACCATCAGTATGTTTGACTCCAGACAGGATGACTATGACCAAAGATAAATCCGATCTTTTTCTCGTAGTGGTCGTGCAACCCCGAAACGCTAATCGTCTACACTAGATTAAGGGATCAGCCCATGTTTTGGTCGAGATCGGGCGAAACCTGCACCGTACCTAGTCCATTACGCGTTTCATGCATAGGCATGCGTCCAGAGAAGATACGATTGACCGGGATGATTCGCCGACAGTGCAAGCGTTTCAGGGAAGCTTCCAAATCGAATATTGAATTTCTGTACTCCGTACGGGGCAGATATGTCGAGTAGCTCCGACAGGCAATCAGAAAAAGAGATCGTGACTGGCAATAAGGTGTATCAGAGAGCTGGCTCTTGGCGACAAAACGGTTCGCTGCATATATTCATATATTGTGGTTTGTCTTACTAGAAATTCTGCATCCTTTGATGATCTAGTCCAAATGATATCCTCGATATCCTGGTTATCAAGAATGTTAGACCCACAGTGGGGTTCATGAGAAGGGTCTCTGCGTCGGTTGTTATTCTGATATCCATGGTATGGATATTTGCCCATTGCCAGTGTGTCCAGGTGCCTCACGCATCATGTCTACGGAGATCCATGATTCTCGATGCACGCTGACGAGCTCAGGGGTTCATTAATATCGTCCGTTCCAGACCGATAAGGACAGCGTATCAGTGAGAAAGGCGGGGTTTATAACTTATCGGTTTATCAATTGCATCGTCTTGTCGTATCTCAACCACACACGTGACACACACTCTCTCCTTCATCGACTCTACAAATATAGTACACGCGTGAAATCCTCTCCTATCCCGATCCAAACCATCATGTCCAATCCGATTCCTCACGTATCCAACTGGATCAACGGGGCCTACACAACGGCCACCGCACAAACAATCCCCGTCCTTAACCCCGCGACCGAAACCCCAATCGCGACCATCGACTCCACTCCCCCAGAAACCGTCCACCAGATTATCAGCGACTCGGTCCGAACCTTCCATGACGGTCCCTGGTCCCAAACCGAGGCCTCCGACCGTTTCGCGGTGCTCTCCACCGCCGCCCGACTCCTCCGCGCGCGTCTTCCAGAATTCATCACTCTCGAAACCCGCCAAACCGGCCGTCCCATCCGCGAAATGCAAACCCAATTAGCTCGCGTCCCCGAATGGCTCGAATACTTCGCCTCGCTCGCCCGCGTTCACGAAGGTCGCGTCACCCCCTTCCACGGCCCCGTGGTGAACACCCTCACCCGACTCCCCGTAGGCGTCGTCGCCCAAATCACCCCCTACAACCACCCGCTGCTCATCGCGACGAAAAAGATTGCCGCCGCCCTCGCGGCTGGGAACGTAGTGATCGTGAAACCCAGCGAGTTGGGGCCTCTCTCCGTGCTGCAACTGGGTCCCTTGTTCCAGGAGGCCGGGTTACCGGACGGGGTGTTGCAGATCGTCTGCGGGTATGGGTCGGAGACGGGGCGGGTTCTGTGTGCGTCGCCACTGCTGGGGAAGATTGATTTGACCGGGGGACTTGCCACGTATCGGGCGATCGCGCCCGTGGCGGCGGGGAATATGGTCCCGGTGACGGCGGAGTTGGGGGGAAAGGCGCCGGTGTGTCTGTTTGCGAGTGTGGAGGTGGAGAGGGCTGTCCAGGCAGCCTTGTTCGCGGGCTTTATCGCGAGTGGGCAGACGTGTGTGACGGGGAGTCGGTTGTTGGTTCATGGGGGGATTTATGAGCAGTTTCGGGATCTGTTGGTGAAGAGGGTTGGGGCGTTGAGGATGGGGGATCCCATGGATCTGAATACGCAGATTGGGACGGTTATCTCCCGGGCAGCGGTGGAGCGATGTGAGGGCTTTGTGGATCGGGCTGTGCAGGAGGGTGGGAGGCTGCTTTGTGGTGGTCGTTCGATGACGGGGCCTGGTGGGAAGGGCTTCTTCTTCCAACCGACGATTATTGAGGCCGCGTCGGACTCGTATCTGGCCTGTCATGAGGTTTTTGGGCCGGTCCTGGCGTTGATCCGGTGTGAGTCCGAGGAGCAAATCGTGTCGGTTGCCAATAGCACGCCGTTTGCCCTCGGTGCTTCGGTGTGGACGAATGACTTTACCCAGGCGCATCGCGTCGCCGCGCAGATTGATGCCGGCATTGTCTGGATCAATGGCCATCATCTGAACGACCCGTCGTCGCCATGGGGCGGGTTCAAGGAGAGTGGAATGGGGAAGGAGAATGGGTTGGAGGCGTATGAGAGTTATACTAAGGTCAAGAGTACGCTCATCAACTACGGGGTGGCTCCTACGTGGTTTGATGACGGGGTTACGAATGCACGGTATGGTTAGATGGACGATTATCTCCCATAGGACAGACCAACATCTCTATCATTCCGAATAAATTCCACACTGCATCCAAGGCCTTCACAGCAGGATACTGTACAGGTTGAAAAGTGCAACAGATCAGAGAGGACTTCCACCATCGACGGTCCATGCAGCCCCTGTCACGAAGCTGCTCTTCTCGCTTAGCAAGAAGAGAATGATCTCAGCAATTTCAGCAGGCTCAGCGGGTCTGCCCAGGGGGCGTTTGCGTGACGAGTCATTTTCTGGCCCCATAGTCTCGAGAGCCGCACGACGACCAGGAGTATCAGTAGGACCTCTTCCAGACGTCGTCAGTAAAAACCACACCACAAGAAGCCAAAGAAAATGACAAAACGTACGGCAAGACGGCATTGATTCTCACACCACCATTCGAATCTCGACATTCCAAAGCCACACTCTTCACCATTCCCAAGCACCCATGTTTAGACGCCGAGTATAAGGCGCCTCCTCTCGATCCCCGGAGGGAGTACTCGCTCCCCACGTGGACAATGGACGCGCGGGGAGACAAAACACCAGGTTGCAACGCCTCTTGAAACACATGGAAGAGTCCCCTCAGGTTGACATCCATGATGAAATCGAAGTCGTCTTCCCCGACGTCCCAAATCGACTGCGCCCCGAACGTACGCCCTGCCACGCCTGCCACGCTCGCGAGGCCATGAAGATCCGTGAACCGGTCTTGGACCCTGGCGATAAATGATCGGATGCCAGCTCGACTCGCGACGTCAACCGTACCGGTGAGGACACGCGCTTTCGTGTCCGCGTCCAGACCCGATGCGAATCGGGCCATTGCTTCCTCGTTCACATCGCATACGCCTACATTGACACCGGACTCGAGGAGTAGCTTGGTCGTTTCTAGACCAATCCCGGATCCTCCGCCTATGACGATAAAGGTCTTTCCAGAGAGGGTTGGTTCGGGCATTTTTCAGATAGAACGAAGTTACCAGTGAATGATCCTCGCAACGGATGTTCCTACCTGACCTTTATCCTTATACGGAGTACCATATCACCTTATCAAGTGAACTGCATGGTCGCCGTGCCGAAGTCCCGGCTCCACTTCTTAAGCGGTGGCGATCGATTCGAGATTAGTCCCGATAGCCGAGATATATCTTTTCCAGTGCAATGATATGAACGGCGTGGTAATGCTGAGAGGCTAGCGTTGGGTTGGCAAGATGGGGTAGGATACTCCCTCAGAGTTCGTCGTATTCAGTTTTGAAGGCATCGCAGTGTCACTCATGCATTCTCCTACACAGCTACTAAGCTAAACCAACCGTTAATATTGGCTGAACAGATGAATATGATCTAACAAATCTGGTAGAAAGAGTACGGGCTGAATACCCGTTGGGGTGAACTACTTATGCTCCGATGCTGTCAAGTGTTTTACGACCCATGAAGGAGAGATATGTGTCTGGATGGGAAGCCATCGCAACATAAGACGAGAATGACATTTCTGAAAGAGAGTCACAGATCGAAGCCCATCGGAAGCTACCAGCAGATACAACGGATCGTGTACTTAATAAGAATACCGGAAAGTCGCAGCCTGGTCCCAATCAGTGCCATCTTTCAGAGTATTCTCTTCTGTTTCAGGAACAGATCGACTCCCGTCCGGCTTCCCATACTTAGCATCCCTCCTTTGATTCTCCCAGGCGCAATAGAACCCATAGACCCCGATAAGTCCCACGCAGAGACACGAGGTGACAAGCAGAGGGTTAAAGCCAGTTTTATAGCCCGGCGCTTCACTTTGCTTGAAGAACTGGGGCCCTGCAATATTGCCGATTCGCCTGTGGTCTGCCTGTGTTGGTTGTTCCTTGTATCTTATAGGTACGGAGGTGCGCGAGCTGTCGCTCTTCAGGCGTCAAGAACCCAGCCGTAAGAGGGCTATCAGGTAGAAACCAAAGCAGCAGGATACTCCAAATGAAGGTGAGAACACCGAGAATGATAAATATCCACTGGGGGAAGCAGAGTCAGCCCTCAATGAGCAACAAATACTGATCAGTGATAACATACTCTCCATGGCTCCAAGGGCCCACTCGTGATATGTGCAATCCCATACGCCATGAGGCCTCCCAAGATGGTGCCAACGGAATTACCAGAAGCCCACAAGGCGTGGCGAGAAGCGTGTTCCAGAGGCACATACCACATGCTGGTAACCAGACTGAAACCAGGGGAGATAGTACTCTCAAACGCGCCGAGCAAAACACGCAGGACCACCAAGGGCGCGAAGCTGGAGGCAGCTGCATGACAGGCGAGAATCACGGCCCAAATAAAGTGCATCTCATGTACATACAAAGTACAGCATCAATCCTCCGACGTAGCACATTTACGTTGGATGTAAGCCATCCTACGCTGACGACCTGTGTCTCCATAGGCCAGGCTGGAATGACTTATCGTGTGGATGTTTGAAGATCAAGAGGTCTACTATTGATCAAATGATATGGTAAGTTGTTTTTTTTTGCCGATTCTCGGGATTCGGGATCATATCATATCATATCATTTCGGCTAAAAAAATCAATCAATCAATCGAACCACCTTTTCCAGTTCCCCGTCTTCTCTATTTAACACGAAGATTTTCCTTTGATATCGATCGGCTGTGCATTGACGACTCTCCCTCTCACCATGTCTTTCTTCAATTTGGCCCCGAAGCCAACATCTCCCCTGGCACGCCACCGCATTCTCTCTCCCACGGCGGCCGTCAAGGTCTCGCCGATCCAGCTGGGGGGCATTTCAATCGGGACGTCGTGGAATGAACTGTTCGGGGAAAATGAAGACCCGTTCAAGCTGCTCGACGCCTATTTCGAACTGGGGGGCAACTTTATCGACACGTCGAATATCTACAACTCCGAAGACTCGGAGCGACTGATCGGCGAGTGGATGGACAAGCGCAACGTCCGAGACCAGATGGTGATTGCGACCAAGTACACGGCCGGATACAAAGCCTACGATCGGGAAAATCTGCCGCTGCAAAGCAACTTCACCGGCAACTCGGCCAAGAGCATGCACGTCTCGGTCCGGGATAGTTTGACGAAGCTGAGAACGGATTACATCGACCTCTTGTACGTGCACTGGTAAGTAGAGTCGCTGGTATCCTTTGGGGAAACCTCGATCAGTCGCTCAATCGGTCGTAGGTGGGATTTTGGTACGTCGGTCGAGGAGGTGATGCGACACCTCCATGCCCTGGTGATGGCTGGCAAGGTGCTTTACCTCGGTGTCTCTGATACGCCGGCATGGGTTGTCGTCAAAGCCAATGAATGTGAGTGGGTGCACCGGTCGTTGTGCTTAGTTGGGTTGGCTGACGGTGATCGGGATGCAGTCGCCCGCAGAAATGGCTATACTCCCTTCTCTGTCTACCAGGGCTGCTGGAATGCGGCCTATCGCGATATGGAGGTGGAAATCATCCCCATGTGTGAAGACCAAGGCATGGCCGTGGTCCCCTGGGCGGCCCTCGGGGGTGGTCAACTGGTGTCTCGCCAGACGGCAGAGGACATCAAACAGGACCTCCAACCGCGTCGGATTCCCCCTCCGTCCGAGGACCAGCTCAAGGTCTCTGCGGCGCTGGAGACCATTGCTGAGGCCCGACAGACGACCATGCAAGCGGTAGTAAGGGCTTCGCGCTCCTCCCTGATCGGCGTCCACTAACGAAGCAATTCGTCTGCGAGTAGGCCCTTGCGTATCTCTTTGCCCAGTCCACCTATGTCTTCCCGATTGTGGGCGTGCACACCGTCGACCATGTCCATGCCATGGCGGAGGCATTGACCTTCCAGCTCTCCACGGACGAAATCCGGGCCATCCAGGGTGCGGCTCCCTTTGTGCCCATCTTCCCGATGGCCTTTCTCTTCGGGAAAGATCACTACCATACGAGGATGACGGCGGCCGATCACAAACAGTATCAAATGGCTGCTTGGATCGACGCTCCGCCCAAATTGCCCGTGAGTGTGGAACGCGATTCGCCTCGAGGCTTGCTAACGTGATCGGTAGAGCTATGAGGTACAGAATGAATGATGGCGGCTCATGACTTATATAAATGATCTCGTAGATATCTACCCTCGAAGGATTGCCACACAATTCAGGTCATATAAAACGTTCCGAAGCACAGTAACCGAAGAGCGACAGTGGGGCCAGGGTTTCTCCTTTCTTATCAAGCGTGTTATAGTTCTCAGTTGATATATTAAGTCTTCTTCCTCTCCCAATCTCTCACTTCTCCTCGTAGTCCCCCTAATCCCACGTCCAACCATGGCATCGACATTGCACCCCGATCTCCCCCAGAAACTGGGTCTGAACCGCATCAACCGATACATCACCATGCATGACAGCAACGGCAAGGCGATTTTCGCCCCTCAACAGGATGTGATGTACTCCGACCGGGGCGCATGCGGCGTGGCCTGGAACTACGCCGTCCAAGGCTTCCCCGTCCGTATGCAGCACGACGTGGATCTCACGAACTTCTTTTCCCCGGACGACGCCACCGAGACGTCCCACCGGAACACCGGCACTCGCATCGTCATGCCCAATGGCTTCACATTCGGCATGGCAGAATGGGGGCCCGGCGTCTCGACTCCCATGCACAAGACGGAATCCATCGACTTTGTCGCCGTGATTTCCGGCGAGATTGAGCTCGAGCTCGACTCGGGGGAGAAGCGCGTGATGAAAGCCGGCGTCAGTGAAGTTTCCCCCGTTCTCGTCCTGCCCAATCGACCGTTTGCTAATTTCCTTGCTCGAGTGCTCAGGATGTTTGCGTCCAGCGTCAGTCCATGCATCGTTGGACCAATCATTCCACGGACACGACATGTCGCATGGTCTCCGTTATTGTGGCTGCCGAGAAGCTCGCCGAAGCTGATAAGCTGTCTTGATTGTGTGCCGGGCTTTTGTTTTCTTTTCTTTTTATCGGCTTTCTTTTCTATGAAGTTGCCGGTTTCTCGGTTATACTGTGGGTCTTTGCCGGGTTACTTCGACTTCCATGCATATATACGCTTGTAGAGGATCAGGAATGAGCCCTGAATGGAAGTGATCATGTCTCGGTGGATACCCGTAGCGTCTCTTTTGTCTCCCGGTCAATCGTTGGCCTCGTTTCTCTGAAACGTCGTAGTCTTTGGCCTCTTTTCTCTGAAATGTCGTAGTCTCTGACCTCTGGTGCGCTCCTCCCACGATGTCGAATTCCCACGCAAAGGTCTGGCTGATCACCGGCTGCTCGACGGGCTTTGGCCTCGCCCTCACCCGGATTGTCCTCCAACGCGGACACAAAGTCATCGCGACATCTCGAGACCCGTCCCGAACCCCCGAGCTCGTCCAAGAGGTGACAGATGGCGGAGGACACTGGACAGCCCTGGACGTGACCAGCGACCACCTGGAGCAGGATATCCAGCAGATCGAAGACCGGCTCGGCCAAATCGACGTCCTCGTCAACAACGCCGGCTACTCACTCCTAGGTGCCTTCGAGGATCTCAGGTAAGGCGTCGTCATTCCCCTCGACGGCGTCAACCCGACTAACGAAAGGGCCAGCGTCCAGGACGCACGCGAGCAGATGGAAACCAACTTCTTCGGACCGCTACGCATCATCCGCGCCGTCCTACCAGGCATGAGAGAGAGGCGAGGCGGCACGATGGTGAACATCTCGTCCACGGCGGGCGTGCGGGCCCTGCCGACGTACAGTCTGTACTCGGCGTCGAAGTTTGCCATGGAGGGTTTGAGCGAGGGACTCGCGAGCGAGGTGGCGGCCTTCAACGTGCGCGTCATCCTGGTCGAGCCCGGCGCCTTCTACACCAATTTCCTGACGTCCGGCTCGGCCGCGTATCGGCCCGTCAGCGAGGTCTACCGAGACACCGAGACGGGTCGTCGACTCGCGTCGCTGCAGGCCATGCATGCCCAGCAGCGGGGGGACCCTGTGAAGGCGGCGCGCCGCATCTTCGACACCGTCATGGGGGAGGGCATGGCCGCTGGGCGCCAGACGTATCTTCGACTTCCGCTGGGCCCGGACTGTCTGGAGGCGGTCCGGCAGAAGCTCGGCCAGCTGCAGGAGAACTACGACGCCATGGAGGACATTGCTTCGAGCACGGACCGGGCTCCCTAGGGTGTGGCTCTGCTGAAAGGGCGCGGGCTATGGTTGTTGCATTTGATAGAATGACCCTCGTCGAGAGGTCGTGCATTGATCAGAGATACAGTGCTGTACCTTCTTCGTTTATTAGATAGTTCTATCATTGAGAGACCGAGGGTACCTCCATCGGGATAGCCACTCGTCCAAGATATTGTTTGCTAAGAGACCAAGTCCCAGTATTCGGATACTATTGAGATTCCCCCTAAGCTCCCATCCCACGATGAAACCGATCTCCCTCTCACTGTATCAGCGGCCTTCCTACGTCACCAGTCTGGGGCTTTCCGGTCCAACCTCCCGGGCAGACTCTTCCAGTGACTTGGCGAACCTGCTCCGGGCCCGGATGTGGCGGCCATAAAGATAGAACAAGACGGGGATGGGCACCATCACCGTTGCGATGGCACCGAGAAGGGTACACGCCCAATTGACCCCCATACCGGTGAACATGGAGTCGGCGAAGAGCGGGAACCCAGCGCCACACAGGGACCGTAGAAAGGTATTGGCAGCAATGGCGGACGCCGCACTGTGGGAGGGCAAGAATGAGTCTCCGTTCCAGGGGAGGCGACAGCGATTGCAGGAAAAAAAAAAAGCTTACTACATGAGATACGTGTCCACCAGGTAATTCAGGGCCTGGAGAAAGATGACCAGCAGCCCGAAGCCGATGGGGACGCCGGCCGCGGCTGGCACCAGCCAGTGGATATGGGGGTTGTAGCCCGTCCATCCGAACCAAAAGATGCCCAGCGCAAAGGCGGCACCGCCCAGGATGACGATGGGGAGACGCCATTCCGGCACGCAGCAACCCTGGTTAGCTTTCAGCTTGCGGTGGTATGCCGGCTGCAGCGCCAGAACCGCCGCTCCGGCCAGCAGCTCGCCGATCACCAAGGAGAGCAGGGCCAGGCCTGACTGCGTGGGGGTGAATGCGTGGACGGTTTGGAAGACTGGCGGGTAGGCACTGAGAAAGAGGTAGAGGAGGCCGTAGATGAACGCGGTATACACCGAGAGCAGGGTGATGATCGGTTCCCCGAGCAAGAGTCGCAGGGGACGACCCAGGTTGGTCTGGATCAGCTGGCGCAGGGTGATCGCCGTCTCCTCCTGTTTGGTGTGGAAGGCCCAGTTCTTCGTTTGGAGACGCAGCCTGGCGGCCTTGTGCATCAGCAGCACCGGGGGATACGTTTCTTGCAAGTAGATCACGTCCAGGAGGAAGGCGACTCCCCCCATGATGGACACGAGATACATGGTCCAGCGCCAGCCCAGGGAGGATTCGGTGATACAGCCCCCAATCAAGGGTCCCAGGAGAGGGCCCGTAAAGACGGCCATCGAGAAGATGGTAATGGCCACGCCCCGGGTTGCGTTCCCAAACAGATCAGAGAAGATGCCACCGACCACCGCCATGGGACAGGCGCCACAGAATCCCGCAAAGAAGCGGCTGATCAAGACCGTCTGCAAGTCTTTTGCCACGCCACAGGCCAGGGAGAAGATGGAGAACCCAAACATGGACGTGATAATGGGCAATCGTCGTCCCTTCAGCTCCGAGAGCGGCGCCCAGAAGGTCGGACCGGCCGCAAAGCCCAGCACAAACAGCGACAGGCCCAGCAAGCCAACCTGGGGGCTGACTCCGAACTGCTGAGCGATTTCCCTCCTGGTGGGGGAGAAGATGCTCGAGGCGAAAGACGTCGTTAGGGTCGTGTATCCCAGAATCACCGCGGTGCAGACCCTGTGTTCGTCTTTCAATCTGTGACTCTCGGGGGTTCTTCTTTCCACTTGGGGGGGAGTTCTCATCACCCACCTTTTCTTGGTCGACCAGTTGTGTGTATGATAGGGATCATCCGGTCCGTCGAACTCCACCAGATAGTTCTCCTTCGACGGACTCCCGTCCGTATGGAGAACGGTCATATTGGGGAGCTCCGCCCGTTTCTGCGCCGTGAGCTGGTTTCATTGAGGGTGTGACTATTCGGGGGTTCCCCGTGGTTTCTCTGGTTCTTTATGGGTCAGCCATTCTTTCCATCTTTCACCGTTCACCGGTCACCGTTCAAATCGAGCGCTAGGTAAAGGACGACGTAGCTGATCTACGTTTCTTCAGTGCTTCGGCAATCACCGTGCAGACGGTAGGCATCGATAGCCGATTGAGGTGGCGTACAGACTGCATATTAGAATCCAATCAAGCCGAGAGATCGGGGGGGTTCTGATTTGGCCACGGAGTTGTTGATCCACTTGTGTATCGGATGGGCATCATATTTATAGCTCACTTGGAAATTGTCAATCAAACTGCCGACATGGACCAGGATAAAGGTCAGAACAACTGGAACCAGAACAACGGAGACGGAGAGTCAGAAAGAGGAATAAGGGGGAAGGCCAAGGCCAAGACGTCGGTTATCGATCTTCGATGCCTTTTATATAAGCAGCCGGGGATATCAATAGTACGTCGTCTATAAGTTAGTCCTCCGTATAGCAGTCGAACTCCACTGTGGCACTTCGGCTAAGCCATGCATTCTCCACCACACTGGCATACATACTCTAGTCTCGTCTGCCATTGCAAAAGCCTCTCTCTCTCCCCCGGCTATTCAATTCGGACTCACGATCAGAATCATGCCCGAGACTGACGATACCGAGCGATCGTCCATTCGGCAACGCGCGAGGTTAGTTTGTATTCGGTGCCATGGCAAGAAGGTGTGCGAATACCAGCAACGAGGAACCTGATACCAGTCTTTTTTTAACACGGTCCATTAGATTAAATGTGACCTGGCACAGCAGAGTCCATGTCGGAATTGTTTTCGAGCGAATGCGACGTGTGTGTCAGTACGCGTCTACTCTTTTGTGCCTCACTGGATCAACCCTAACAGGAACCCCCCCTCTGTAGAGCCCGAACGTCGCAACGTGGACTGACCAGACGACATGTCACTTCCAGCGATCCACCGGTGGCGTCCCCAGATCTCGGTAGCGCGTTGCCTTCGATGGAAGGCGTAGATCCTTCGCGATGTGCGTCGCCACCGGACCGAAGGACGACTTCCCATCCGATCGGCCACGCCTCCGTTCATCCTCCACCCACCACGAACCACGACTTCCCCAGCTCGAGGGTGGAGTCACGGACTGCGTGTTTCGGAGATTCAGGCCATATGGGCCTTCTGAGCCAGGGGAATCTGCCGGACGAGCAGGCTCAGACCGCAGCCGGGACGCCATACCCGGAGGTCAGTATCCCCACCGTGCTTCGCGATAGCTTCGTCGAAACCTTTTTTACATACTGTTACTGGTGGTGTCCGGTCATCGATCCCGAGCTCTTGACGGCCCCATCGGCTGGCGCTGCGTCGCCTCTGCTTCAATACGCCCTGGCGTTGTGCGGGACTCGCATCAAGCCCCCGTTGTTGCCGTCCTGTGACTCTCCAGACGTCTACTATGAGCGCGCGAAAGGGTTGATCTACAACCACCGGCAGGATAACCCGTTGCTGCTGCTGGCATCCATTTCGCTGTTCAACTGGTGGAGCGTGGGCGCTCCCAATCGGGTCAACATCGACGGTGCGTGGTGGTGGACGGGCATCGCCATTCGGATGGCACAACAAATGGGCCTCCATCGAGAGCCATCACCGCACCAAGTCTTTCCGCCGGGCGAAACGGTCGGGCTCCGGCGTCGGATATGGTGGACATTGTTTGTAGGTGACGATCAACCCGAGAGCACCAGCCAGACTAACGCCCCGGGGCCCAACTCTTAGGCGCGAGATCGGATTCTCTCCATCTCCCAGGGTCGACCGACCATGATCGACCTCGACTTCTGTACCGTGAAGATGGTCACGGCCGGGGACTTTCCAGACCCGACCGATCCCAAGGTAGACATCTTCATCAGCTGGATCAACCTGTGCGAGATCAGTGGACGGATAAGTAAAGAACTCAGCCGGGGCGAAGAGACGCGCATGACGAAGGGGATCCTATCGCATGAATTACGAGCCTGGATCAAATCCGTGCCGAAGACCATCTCGATGCCTCCCCTGGGCGATCGAATCTCCAGATCCCCATTTGACCGCGATGTGCACCGACTCCATCTGACATACTTAGCCAACATGACCCTCCTCCACCTCACCCCGTCGTCCCAGTCGCTCCCAAAGGCCTCCAAAACCGGCATGATCGCCGCGTCGTGCATGGCACGTCTGCTAGAGGAGAATCTGGCTCGCGGCTGCATTCGCTTCTACTCCGGCGAAGTGGGCTGGGAGATCGCCATCGGCCTGCTGGCTCTGTTATGCGCCAAACAGTTCGAAAACCTCAGGAGATCCGCCGAAGCCGACATCCGAGTGATGTGCACGGCCCTGGACCAGATGGCCTTCCTCTGGCCCTCCTCTCGCATGTTCGCCACCGTCTTTCACTCCCTCCTCACGCCCGATCAACCTCCTCCAGACCGCAGCCAGTATCCCGCAGAAGTCTCCCTGCCGGCCGACGACCTGGTCGCCGTGATCGATGCCGGGGGCATCCCTCCGGATATCACGGATTTCATTCCTTTTGTCACCCCCCAGACCAGTCCCCTCATCGGCCAGATCCTGTCGCAGGACCTCACCATGCCCGATTTCGACTTTGAATCGCCGGTGGGTATGCATGAAGCGTTGCTGGAGTTTCTGCCTTCACTCACTGATAGCGTACTCTTTTCTTATCCTTGAAACTGTCAGTCGGGAATGCGATATGGGCTTGTGTATGTAGTCGTTTCAGGAATCTACCACTTTCTCCTCGTTCTCTGTCAATGCACGGATATAAATCCATGCGCAATGAGAGTTACAAACAAGTGCTCACCGTACCTCACTGTCAATCAATTTACCCTCCTGGAAGTGGAAACAACGCAGTGTCAAGGCGGCTTCTTACCATCCTTTCCCAATTGCATCGGACCCGTGAATACGGTTTATCCTACCGATGCGCAGTTCAGGGCTATTGCTTCTCAGAAGATGATTGTCCGGGTCTACAGCGGAGTGGGAAACGAAGGGTAGAGTCTGTTCTACCAGTTCACGGGCACTAGGATCTGGATATCTGAGAAAGATCCCAGGGAGTGGTCAACCCTCGACTGGCGCGATGCGAATTCGTAATTCAATGTGAAGTTTCATACTCTTTCATTAACTATCTCGTCTCAGTTAGATTATCTTATTGCTTCCCAAAGGTGTTCCCCAGTTCCGCCGCACGAGAGGTAGCCGCGTTGACAGCCCGATCCACCGTCTCCTTGAAACCCAGCGACTCGAAGGTCTGAAGAGCGGCGTATGTGGTTCCATTCGGGCTGGTGACGTTCTTGCGCAGCTGGGAGGGGCTGTCCGAGGACTCGACCAGCATGCGGCCGGCGCCGAGACAGGTCTGCGCCGCCAGTCGAGTGGCCTGCTCCTCGGGCAGACCCAAGGCCGTCGCACTGGCAATCAGATGTTCCACCATGGCAAAGAAGTAGGCGGGTCCCGATCCTGATCGGCGTCAACGCGCATTCATTGATGTTCGGTCGACTCCGAGAACTTACCGGACAGACCCGTGACAACATCGAGCAATTCTTCCTTGTCAACCCACTCCGTGGCCTGGCTGACACTTCCCAGCACGGCATTGACGAGCTCCTTCTCGTCGGACATCACATCCGGGCTCGCGAACAAACCAGACGCGCCCTCCCCGACGAGCGCCGGGGTGTTCGGCATGACGCGAACAACGTGCGCCGTGCGTCCATCGCTGGTCCGCAGCCACTGGACCACGCTGTCGAGCGTGATTCCCGCCGCAATGCTGACCACCACGGGTAAGGCCGTGCGCTGCGACCAGGCCGCACCCAGTTCCTCACACACCCCCTTGGTCACCTGCGGTTTGACTGCAATGATCACCAGATCCGCGTCCTTTGTCGCCTCGACGTTGGCCGTCGTCGTCTGCACTCCCAGGGCCGCCATCTTCTCCCGGTTCACATCCCAGGGCTCGGACACCCAGATGTTCTGTTTCTGGACGCCCTGGTTCACGAGTCCTCCGATGATGGCGGAGGCCATGTTACCCCCGCCGATGAAGGCGAGCTTGCTCTCTTGAAGGGACGGCATTGGATTCGGAGCAGGTCGTTGACCGGAGTGAAGATGGATGTTCTGATGTGATATGAACTGCTGAACATCGCCAGTAAAATTCCCCCACTTGGATCGATGGCGGCACAATCAGACCGCCAACCGAGGTCGGCGTGACCATACATCGAATCGGGAAGGCGGTGTCAGACCGGATTCCGGGCGGTTAAGGCCCGGGCCGGGATCCCGGTTGGGGCTCCGAGTTCGGAGTTGGTGGGGAGATGATTGGTTACTGTGGAATTCACTTATATGGCCTAATTTCAGCAGGTAATTTCATCAATTGGCCGGCTGGCCCAATGGTAAGGCGCTTGACTACGAATCAAGAGATTGCAGGTTCGAGCCCTGCGTCGGTCATTCTTTTTCTTTTGATCTCTGTCATATTTTATATGTCCAGAATCCATGGATGGATCTTTTTATTCTGACTCAATGGTCGTTATCTTATCGCTGTATCGGGGGACTGATAAAGCGCCGGCCTCCTGAGACCTGCATAAATAGACCGGTGGAAATGCCAATAAATAGACCGGCGAATTTCCCTCCAGTTCTCTTCTCCCCCTAGACTTCACCCTCAACACTCCCCCGTTCTTGTTTCCCCCTGGTGAGGCTCGACGGGACAAGATGCGACTCCAGCTGGCCGAGGTAACAATCGGTACCCTTCTCCTGGGTGAAGTCGGCGCCGTCCAACTTCCTCTCTTCAAGTCCCAGCTTCCCATTACGGCGGATAAAGAGCTGGTCAGCTCCGCTGCGCTGCAAAGTCATGTCAAAGCGGAGAACCTGCTGAAGAGAGCCAAGGAATTATACAAGATTGCCGAGCAAGGGCAGGAAGAATACAATCACCCGACACGGGTCATCGGAAGCAAAGGTAAGGCAGCGGAGCCATGGAATGGTGCGGTGTTCGTAACCGCTGACTCGAACGATATATCCCAGGTCACATCGGGACCGTCGACTATATCTACGCAACGCTCGCGACGTTGGGCGACTACTACAGCGTCGCCAACCAATCTTTCCCGGCTGTGTCGGGCAATGTGTTCGAATCGCGTCTGGTCCTCGGTCACGATGTGCCCCAATCTGCGACGCCCATGGGGCTGACCCCCCCGACCAAGGACAAGGAGCCTGTATATGCACCTCTGGTGGCGGTTGCGAACTTCGGATGTCAGGCATCGGACTTCCCTTCGAATGTGTCCGGGGCGATTGCGTTCATTAGCCGTGGGACCTGTCCGTTTGGGACGAAGTCGAGCTTGGCGGGCAAGGCGGGTGCGGTCGCGGCGGTGGTGTATAACAATGAACATGGCAGCTTCGGTGGGACTTTGGGGAACCCTACGCCGGACCATGTTGCGACCTGGGGCCTTTCGGATAAGGACGCCGCACCGGTGCTGGAGAAGCTGAAGAAGGGCGAGAAGGTCGACGGGATTGCCTACATGGACGCCGTCGTCGAGACGATTGTCACGACCAACATCATCGCCCAGACCACCGACGGCGATCCCGAGAACTGCGTGATGCTGGGGGGCCACAGTGACAGCGTCGCGGAGGGACCGGGCATCAACGACGATGGCTCGGGTAGCTTGACGCTCCTGGAACTCGCGTCCCTGCTGACCCAGTACCGGGTCAACAACTGTGTGCGTTTCGCCTGGTGGGCGGGGGAAGAAGAGGGTCTTCTTGGATCGGATTACTATGTGTCCGTTCTGACCCCCGAGGAGAACCTGAAGATCCGTCTCTTCATGGACTACGATATGCTTGGGTCGCCGAACTATGCGTACCAGGTTTACAATGCCACGAATACTGTCAACCCCGTCGGATCGGAGGAGTTGCGCGATTTATACGTCGACTTCTACGACGCTCACGACCTCAACCACACCTACATTCCCTTCGATGGTCGCAGTGACTACGACGCGTTCATCCGTCATGGTATTCCGGGAGGTGGGATTGCAACGGGCGCCGAGGGTGTGAAGACGCCCGAGGAGCAGGAGATGTTCGGTGGTGTCGCTGGCGAGTGGTACGATCCCTGCTATCATCAGTTATGTGATACCGTGGCCAATGTCAACTTGACCGCATGGGAATGGAACACGAAGGTAGGAGCGATGAAACCCTCTATTCTTTTAGCCTATTACTTAACGTGAACGATTGAACTCCAGCTTGTCGCCCACTCCATCGCCACATATGCGCGATCCTTCGACGGCTTCCCTGAGCGGACGAAGGAGTCCATCACCGTGTTTGCCACGGAGCCCACCAAGTACCATGGACCCCGTCTGGTGCTTTAATTTCCAGCTCAGTTGGGGGTTGACGAGGACGCGAATTGGCATTGCGCCGTACTGGTCAGCTGTGGGAGTGTTACCCAGATTGATTCAACTGTCGGGCTTGGGTTATAATAGATGTAATACATTGGTCTCTCCTTCAGATTATCCATTCGGTCTTGGTTGTATGACACCGTCCCCTGCATCCACGATGGAATTGCCGCAGTCATCATTAGGCAGGAAGAAACGAAATACTAGGCACGCTCCTTACTCTCGTATGTGCAGATCCTAGCGAGTAGACTATGTTCAGACCCGGTGTCCTACCGAATAGTTTTGCTTCACAGCACAATAAACTGGGAATCTGGGAATTGGACTTCTCCTTTACGGAATATGGGATATATGTCCTCGCCACCTTAGGAACCACGATTACTATCAGATCCTGCAATACCGGAAAATGGATCTCCATCTGCCGAACATGATCCCGGGATCCCCTAGAACAAGTCAGGACAATCTTACATCGAGCAGAGGAGAACATAGGGCACACCGAGTAGATCTTCAATTATCTCGTATATACGTGGGTAAAGTTGAACATCTCCCTTGCCATTCTGTATGAGAATCCATGCGTCTGACTATCCGGCAATCCCATGATGATATAGCATTTATGATATCCGGCTATCCAGTCCCTCAGACACACTAGAGAGAGAGAGTGATCATGAGCTACATCCGGACATGAAGCTCCAGGCCTCTCCCAGCGCACAACTTACCACGTTGTTCCTGCACTTCATCGTACCACAACAGAGGAAAGTACCATTATTGCAATACTTGCCCTTCGGAGAGCAACCAACCCGAGCTTCGAGATTGCTTTCGGGATCGGCTATCGGGTTGGCCGCGGCCATGGCAGCGACAGCCAGAACGAGAATGGTAGAGAGGAACTTCATGATGAAAAATTGAACGGGACTCTCGAGACGTGAACTTGTTTGGATTCTTCCAACGGATCTAAGGAAAGGTGTACATCCAATGTATTCATGAAGTCTTCCTCGGCTTATATAGCATAGCCAAGCGACACCTCGTATTCAGGTTAATCCCTTCCCACCGCAGCCACGAACCCTAGTTCACCTCAATATTGGGCTGCCAAGTATTTATCGCTTATTGGTTAGTAAAATGCAAGGAATTCTGCACTCGTCATGCGGTCAGCTCTCGAGAAGGTAATACTCAGCGCTGGACAACCTCGAGAGAGGATGGTTCTCTCTCCTTGAATGTTGGTTGTCGAGTCCCGTCGCTCTAGCCAAGGATCTGATATCCACCCGAAGAATCAGGCCATGAGACACCGTTGGAACCCCGAGCACGACCGAGTTGGACATGGATCGTCTGTCCAGTGCGATTGGGCCGAAATCGATGTGCAAAGGTGATGACCGCCATTTGGCCGTGTCGAGGTCGATCACAGCGGAAGGGCAACACGTATACACGCATGGCAGACGAGTTCCGCGAATATGAATATAGCTGGATGTGGACCATCATGTCTGGCCTCTGGTCCTCTCCCCCCGATGAGCATGCCACAGGGTTTCTGATCTGTACACGACTCACTGCCAGAAGTGTTCCGTATTCTTCCATGCATTCAACTACTACTCGGATTTGCCCATCGGACGACCTTTAGGGGATCATTCAGTCACGTGTACTGGATGTATGTACCACGATCTAGTATCAGACTCTCGTCAGTGGCAAGATTCTTCTGCATTCATCTCTATACTCTGCTGCCAGCATGGCGAGAACGCGGCGTCTTCTTTGACGGAAGATCACCCTTGTGTCTGCGAAGAAGTGAACCTCAGATCCTTGAAGTTAACAAACCGACCACTCTCAATAGAAATCCCCCAGCTAGAAAACTTTGAAAATATCCCAACCGACATACGCCGTGACTATATATATTCAGCCGTTAGCTCCTACTAATCTTGTGCCAGACCTACTCAGGCTACACAATAAACACTTTCGATATCAGCCAAACGCACTGGCAGTCAACAACCTCGATGACTGTATCCATCAGCTATCCACATTGATAGCCATGCTATCTACTAGTACTTTTCCATCTTTCTCCGAAGAGATCTATACCGTGGTCCATTTGTGTTCACACTGACAGACCTCCATCGAAGCAATATATTCAGACGCCGACTGGCACATTACCTGCCTGGTGGACTCCGATTTAGAGTGGGCCTGCACCCGATCGAGATAATCAGTACCCCTTCCTGGCTTACGAATAAGGGCGTGGACGAACTGGGTCTTCAGAATACGAGAGGCTATTCGAGCAGAGCTCATGGGCATACTGAAGGACGAGGAAAAGAAAATCAGTGCAAGCACATCCTACGAAAGTGCACCACCGCCGTCTGATATCATAAATCGAGCTTGGGAATCTACGACGTTTTGGTACGTTGGCTCTCTCTAGAGTATTGGATGAGATACGAGTGTCTTGTCATGGTGCTACTAGTGCCTAGGAAAAGGCGCTTCAGTCAGCGAGAATCTCCAACCAGCGCCATGACAGCCCGACTTTCTATAATAAAACATAGCGTATTGGGCAATTAAATATGATTAAATACAAGTCAACAGTATAAAAGACAGTGATATCAGACAGAGCAGAGACGGTCACTGCCTATAACATGATCCACAACCCCTTCTATCGCGCGACTTCCGAGACGAGTCAATCAATCATCCTTCTTGAAGCCAGCACATTCGATCAGACAATCCTCACGTTCCTTCACAGGGGTCCTAGAATGCCACCCAAAGTCCACTTCAAGAACGTCCACAATTCTTCCCCAAAGTAGGTAATCATGTCCGGATTGAGCGCAGAAAGAAGGACGTCCTGCTTCGTGCACGATCCCGGGTGAGAGACCGGTTTTCCATTGAGTCGATCGGCGATCCATCCCATCGCATTGGCAGAGCCCGTGAGCCATAAACTTCCATGCCCGCCGATCAAGTCCCGGGTGTATTCCACGGTCGCACCGCCCTGGCAGTACGTGTCAACCAGCTCGTCAGTATCGGCACCGGGGCTGATCTCATCGTTCACCGGCTTGTAGATATACATGGGCATCTTCGGAGTTCCGTGGATGCCCATTTGGCCGGCCAGACGCATGACCGTCTGCGGAGCGTCTTCCTCGAACGACGCCTCACCCTTGACGAAGAACGAGTAGATATCTTTGAGGAATCCCTGCGTCAGCTCGCCAACCAGACAGCTGCTCGCGAGAGCGTCAAATTCGGCCTTCTTCTCCGGCAGAAGGGCCCGGTCGAGCCACTCGGACACATTGGGGTAGGCCTTGGAAAGGCCGCTAATGGAACCGAACGCGAGGCCAGCGTACGGTCCTTTGTTCACTCGCCCGAGGGCCGAACTGAGGTTGGCAATGTTGCCACCGGCGGCAGCACCAACGAAATTCAGTTCTGGCGCGTAGGTTGGTTGCAACTCGGCGGCGTAATTGACGGCAATCGAACCGCCCGAGTATCCCCACATGGCGTATCGCGCATCCTTGGACAACCCGAGCTTGGGGCCTTCGATCAACGCCCCACGCACGCCGTCGAGGGTGGCCTGGCCGGAGATGATGCCGGCGGAAAAGTCGGCGTTTAACCCTTCGTAGTCGGTGGTCACGATCCACCAACCTTGGTTCAGGGAGGCGGCCAACTATTGATTCGCCGATGGGTCAGTCACGTTGCATACCATGGTGAAAGGGTTGAATCTGGTCCACTCACAAACGCGCTATCGCTGGATAAGGTGGTGTTGGCGAACACAATGCCCGGGAGGCCGGCCGGATCCGAACCAGGTTGGAGAGTATACGACGGCTCGCAGGCGGGGTTTGAGGAATCGTAGTACAGTGCGTATGCCAGCAGCTTCGACGGATCGGCATTCTGGGGCTGGATCAAGGTATTCACGGCGGCGACTGGATTTCCCAAGCTGTCCGTGGTTCGGAACAGGAATTGATGCACCGACGCAACCGATACGGTCACTGAGATGGGGAGAAAGGGGGAGAGTTGATTCGGTAACTGTCGCGAACGGATTGTCTGGCCCGGCGCATAGGAGGCAATATTCGCAGGCTGGTCATACCAGGGATCCTGCGTCGGCGGAAGAGGTTTGCCCGCGACTGCGGACCAGAGACCAGCCGTGAGGACGGCAACCTGAGGGAAATAACGCATGGCTTCTTCTGCTCGATGGGAAGGAATGGATTGCGCTGATGTTCACCAGGTCGGCGGCATCACCACCTCATATTTATACCGCGCGGTGGAGCACGCCAGCATCTTCCTTCCCCCCCCCCCCCTTATTGTTGACTCAAGAGTAGCTCATGGTTGCAATGAGGAGATGAGGCCGTTAGTGTGACTGAAGAGTTTACACGACTGAGACATGTAACTGCAATTGATCAGCCAATTGGTCCACAATATCCTAGTGTAGCTGAATCTTTGTATGGAACTGCTTCGACCTTGGCTTAACGGTCCGCTTGGCACAGCATTAATTGATCTTAGCAGAATTTGCTATCCAGACAGAACAGGCTGAAAGATCTGCTTGCCATACGCCAACGGAAACCAACGGCCTCACCAACGGCCTCACCAACTGAGCCTTCAGCTCTTGGTGAGAGGCCCCGTTGGCAGACCTCCCTGATTCCGGTTTAGTACGCCGTTTGCGCAGAACGATAGCAACCCAAGAAAATCATGTTGGATCTCCGGAACCCGCGATGTCAAACGGTTCCACCCTTGACAAATCGATTGATGAGGGTAGTATCGCGGACGGCCAAAAACAGAAGGGTTGACGCAATCCAGACGATTAAGACATCCATTTACGGCGGAGCATTTGCCATCAGTTCGGAAGTTCGGTATCAGCTGGCCAGGATCTTTCGTCAGTCAATATCGGAGGCAGAAAACCTTTTCATTTTGGATACTAGTTCCGAAGCCATATGGAGTACTATTGCCAGGGGGTTCGAAAGGATATTATGCAGCTGAACGCACGCTCAGGCGACACTTGCTTCCTGTTGTCAGAATCCCTGTCAACACTCCCAGGGGAAGACTCTGATAGTGTCCAACTAGCGGACACTAGCTATTCACGATGCAGACATCGCAATAGCAGCCATGGTAATAGTGGTGGATATCGTGTGATCGATATATAGACGAGCGTTGACTGAGCTTGACATTATCCGCGGGAAACAGAAACGGATGGAACGTTGCAGATCCTACCAACCTTGCCTGATTGGGAGACTTGAATGGATTGTCTGAAGCGACTATTGTTAGCTGGATTTATTAAGGTCATGGATGATAGCATCGTGGATGCTTGAATCATATGACTGGCTGAAGAACGCGACATGACCGTTGGGAGGATGATTGATGCATGAATCCTCAACAACAGAAACCGTGTGGGGCAGAATAAGAACTGGTTCTTCAACGGGGTGTAACTTCTGCACGGTCAGCACCTTGACACTGAACTAGACTGGGGTGGAAATGAATTCCAGTGAGATAGAAGGAGGGTCTAGTGAGTACTAAAGAGTAGTTCAAGTTTCTAGTTTCCAAATAGTGCGAGAGGGACCGTTGAGGTCGGCGACAGACCGCTTTCCGTTCTGGGTCGGGCGGTAGGAAGGGACAGTATTGTCTCACGTGCCGAAGAAACCCCAGCTGACGTGGTTATCGTGATTCATGAAGCCGAGGGATTTCTCCGGCTTTCTCCTCGTTGACCGTCCCCATTGCAACTATTGACAGGAGAAAAAGATCCCCAAATCCTCCATGCGTCTCCCCTACGCCCCTTCCGATCCTCCCGCATCGGATCCCGAGGCAGCTGCCATCTACGCCCGTATCGCCGCCCGTCGCAACCCTCGCCCGCTGATCCCGCTGGATCTCTCTCTCCTCCATGCACCCCCCGTGGCAGACGGTTGGAACAGTTTCCTCGGCGCGATCCGGTCCCGGACCGTCATCGACCCCGGATTACTTGAGCTCGCCATCTGTCGCGTAGCCGTCCTCACGCAGGCGGTTTACGAATGGAATGCCCACGCCCCGCTGGCCCTGACGGGAGGAATCCAACCGGCCGAGCTCCAGGCGGTGCGGACGCTTCCCTCGACGGCGATCGGGGACGCCGCAGCCGGGTCGAAGGCACAGGATGCCTTGGAACAAAGCGCATTGACCTCCCGGCAAAAGGCGATCGTGCGGTATGCCGATGAAATGACCCAGACTGTCTCGGTGCAGGATGCGACGGTCGCGCGGTTACAGACGGAGGGGTTCTCGGATCGTGAGATTGTGGAGTTGACGACGGGGATCGCCGCGTATAATTGCGTGAGTCGGGTGTTGGTGGCGTTGGATGTTGGGGAGAACAACGCGAGGGAGATGAAGAGTGTGGAGGACTTGGTAGGGCAATGAGCGGAATGGGATTTACGATACGATGTATGATGGACCATTGGTCCGGTCAATAGATTTGCTGTAAATACATGTTGCTAGAGTGTAGCTGGGCTAATTGTATGTATGTACGTGGGTATGAGTGCATCTTCATCTGCTCCATCCGGGGAACCAGCCGGATGGTCATTTCAATCATGATTCATGAATTACTGCAGCGTAATGGCCTTCGCTCGCGGCTGTCCGTCACATTCGAACGTCGCCAACAGAGTATGTCCGTCCACGGGCGCAATCCCCGGCCAGTGACTGGAATGAGGGCAAATCACCTGGGGATGCGACCAGAAGATCTGGCCATTTTGCGGCGGCGGGGCAAAAATGGCCTTGATGGACGCATTTTTCGTCCAGGAGACCTCGGGGTGATCTTCATCCGTCATGAAAATCACCGCCAGCGATCCATCCGCAAACGACGCAATCTGGGGCGCGCCGGCGTTATGGCGCTGCGGCGGGACATAGACGCGGTGTCGATAGCCCCAGGTCTGGCCGTCGTCGTAAGAGATCAGCGCTTCCAAATTGAAGGTCCCGAACGAGGTGGTCTCGAAGATCATCACCAGCGCCGCCCGACCGTGATCCCAGGTCGGGGCGATGCCGTTCATGCCATCGCGCAACGCATCGCACTCGCCATGGAGACACTGCGGCGGCGACCAGGTGGCACCGCCGTCGAGCGATCGGACCATCATCGTACACTGGTTATCCTGGGCGAACTCCAGCGAATACGTCAATTGCACCTCGCCCTGTCGACCCAGGCGCATAAAGGGCTCCCAGATGCCATGGGGGCCGTCTTTCTCGGCGGCCTGCGACAGGAACTGCCAGGTCCGGCCGCCGTCCGTCGATCGGCAGACGGTGATCCGGAAGTGCGTGGGACCATTGGGTCCGAGATCGTGGTTGCGAAAGGCTGCCAGCACCGTCCCGGCGGCGATCTCGAGCAGGAACACGTTGTCCACGTCGCCCTCGCCGCGGGAAATTTCACCCCAGTCCTCGAAGGTCCACCCGCCGTCCGTACTTCTCGTCACGGTGAGAATTCGCGTGTCTCCCTGGAAATGGGTAAACGAGGCGAGGACCGATCCATCACCCAGTCGGGCGATCCGGGGGTAGGTTCCCCGTCGATTCTGGGAGAGGTATCGGTCCTCCTCATGAACTCGGGGGCACCGTTGTGGGTGGCCCTGGAACGGTTGCTGTTGGGGATACTGCGGTGGTGGGTAAGACTCGTATTGGGGAGGCTGTCCTGGTCTTGGTCCCTGTCTCTCTCCCTGTCCCTGTCCGTGTCCGTGTCCCTGACCCTGACCCTGACCCTCGTCCAACCCGAAGGTCTTCATGATTTTCTGGCCGAAGTTTCCGGGCATCGTGTGGACTAGGATTATTTGATGTGGAGAAAGAGGTATTGGGGAAGGGTCTTCCAGTTGGTTGTAAAGAAGAGCAACCGTCCGTCTATAATTCCGTCCTTTATAAAGACTGGTGGACACCGATGACGTAATCCAAGACCCGTTGCAATTTGGCTGCCTGATGGTCTCATTGTTAGTAGCAAAAGATCCCTTTTGGAACGGAAGTGGGAGCCATAGGACGGTATATAGTGAGAGTGACACAGAGAGAGAGGAGGTTATCTGGGGTTAGGGCTGACTACCTAATCCGGTAGTTTCAGTGATCCGAGTTTCATCTCCAGTTGACAGTCGATGACAATCTCCACCACGGAGTACCGAAATTGTCTTTGCTCTGGTCCCTATCCTTCTGTCTGGCCCCCGCACCACTCATCCTGGATAACACTTGATACCACAACGAAATCAGTGGTAATGGCCGTCGAGAATGCAACCCCACGACTGGTCGACGGTGCAGGGCTCCAATGCAGCCTGCATGCATGAGAGAGAATTGGTCTAGACTACAACGGCGTGCAGGTGCCGGGGTGCAGATACACGATGGAAGAGCCTATCGCTTATCACGACCTTCAATCCGAAAGATATCTCATTTCTGGCCACCGAATTCAAGAACCCCAAGTCGAAAGTTAATGGTCGTCTTCCTCTGCTCCAACTGGGCAGATCGCCGTCTCAGAGATGAACTGAAACTGGGCCTGCCGTTTCCCTACGCGGACCAGGACGTGAAGAAGTTGGACAGGGGGTTTGGATGGGTGGTTTGTGGGGATGAGGTTCCTGGTCGGGTGTGTCGTTCTTTCGTGCTTGCGTGCTTGCGTGCTTTGACGGTGCGGATGATTGAGAGGCTCTCGAGCGGTGGGTTATATTCAAGTTCAGTATGAGGAGAATGGCCAGAGTAAGGTCTCGACGGAATACCGGGTTATTACACATAGAGAAGATGCTTTCCGCCATTTCATCAATGGGAATGTGGTGCGGATGAGGACGTCGAAGAGGAAATAGCTGTCTCCATGACCTAGGCATGTTCACCAGTACTGGGATCATTCAATCTGGATATCCCGGGGTGGTAGGTATGTATGTACTATCATGATCTCTTAGAATAAATATTCCGGTGCGAAACCCATCATTGTTGTATCTACAGGAGCAACAATCAAACGACGGCAATAGTGTTAGGTCGATGATCTAACCATAGTCTAACAATGTCGAATCAAATATTCAGTATGTACTATCCATAGTGGGGTATTGAACAAGGTAAAAGAAAGTCATCATGGGGGCGATCCAGCTGCCAGTCCCAACATAGCCAATCGAGTGGACCCCGGTACACCGTCCGCCGTGGGATTTTTCAGTTCTTTTCGGGGTCACTCTGTTGAGCGGTGGTGGAGTGGGCGCTGTCACTGTCGCCGACATTCTTCACCTCGTCCTGCTGGTCAGGACCACCGAAGCCATACTGGATGGCAACCCGCTCGACCTCCTCGTCCGTCAAGTGGGGCAGCTCCTGCGCCGCCCGGACGTACGTGATTTTTTCGAGATAGCCCTTGGCGAAGATCAGGTCGATTTCTTCGAGAGAGCGACCAGAGGTTTCCGGGTAGAAGATGTAGATAACCGGGATAAAGCACGCGTTGACAACCGCGAAGAAGAGGTACGTGCCCCATTTGATGTTCCGGACCATAATAGGCGTGACCATCACAATCAGGAAGTTGAATAGCCAATTCGTGCAAGTGGAAATAGCGTTCGCCTTGCCTCTGGTCTTCAGAGGAGAGATCTCCGCCGGGTAGAGCCATGGCAAAGGCAGCCAGGTGGCACCGAAGGTAGCAATAAAGGTGAAGAGACCAAACGCGGCACCCTTTGCAGGTTCCGGCCGGTTAGGGATCAAACAGGCAAAGATAATCACCATCGAGGCACTTTGTCCGAAGGAGCCATACAGGAAGAGTTTACGGCGACCCACTTTCTGGATTAGGACCCATGATAAACAGGCAAAGATAGAGTAGACAATCATGTTGACACCGCCTAGAATCATAGACATGAACTGGGTTTGGTTGAGAGACTGCTTGAACAGAACGGGTAAATAGTAAATCACAGCGTTGCAGCCACCAATCTGTTGGAAGAACTGAGAGGAGGCCCCCAGAAGCATACGACGGCAGTGCTGGGTCTTGCCACCCGTGAACACGGCGGACATTGGCGTGGACTTGGCCGCCATACCGGAACTGATCGTCAAAATTAGTCAGGAATATTCCCGAGAAGCGAAGACACGGGGCTCACATACGCGCGAATAGAATCCAAGATAATCTGCTTCTGCAGCTGAACATCATGGTCCTCGATGGGCTTGCCCATCAAGGCGGCAATGACTCTCTCACCCTCCTCGTAGCGTTCCTGCGTAAAGAGCCATCTGGGGGACTCAGGGAGGACCATCAGGCCGAAGATGATCACAAGACCAAAAAGGCACTGGAAAGCAATGGGGAATCGCCAGGTAAGGTCGGGGGAGCCATAGGAAGCTCCAAAGTCCACCCAGTAAGAGATCAGTGTCCCGATGGCAACGGTACTACCTTCGATGCAAATCAAAAGACCCCGGTTGGATGTGCGCGAGCACTCGGCTTGATAGGTAGGGATAGTGGAGGTATTCATGCCGTTTCCAATGCCCGTGATGACACGGCCAATGCAGAACTGGGCCAGGGGAACATGCCCGGGCCACGAAGTGACTTGGATGATAACACCAATCACCATGATGGTAGCTCCCAGAATGATCGACCATCGACGACCTAACCAGTCACCACAGGCCAAGATAAACAAGGCACCCCCCAGACAGCCTGGAGATTGTCAGTTATGAATCCACCCTCGGTGGGGCGTTCGGCATACCGAGTTCGTAGATAGCAGTCACCACACCCTGAATGGTGGAGTTATTTTTCGTTGCCGTAAAGACATCGTTGAAGGGATGTGCGTCAATGATACCACTCATGACACCCTCTAATCAGACCAGTAAGCGGGGACACATCCAGAACGTATTCTGAAAGACATACGATCATAACCGAAAAGCAAGAAGCCCATCGTTGCGACGGTCGTCACGGACATCATCAGCTTCCGGCCCGACAAGCCGGCAAATGTTGGAGCTGAAGACATGGCTGTGATGATGTCCCTGTCGGTCGACAGAGGACCAGGTATGCTAGCAACGCCCGGGGAATGTTTTCAAGAGACCCAGCTCGTGATCAACGTCTTTGCGTATCAATCGTCTTCCTCTTCGCAGGGAAACCAGTTGCTCAGCAACGATTGGTGATGATCAAGGGTTATAAGATAATCGACTCAGATTCAGGGCGTTTCAAAACGGACGAGCTCCCCTTTATAGCCGCAGGGACCTTCCCCCCTCCCCCCGGGGGGGGGGGAGGGAAGGGTATTATCCATATGCGGAGGAGGGACCACCGACGCAGAAGCAGGTGTCGCGAGACATAACCAATGCCACCGCAATAAAGTATGCATATGGGGAAGCGGGAACTCCCCCACTGTAACGTCAACCGGCGAGCCCTAGTTTAGTTCGACAACAGGGGAAATTGGGACAGCGCAGAGCATTGGACGAATGACAGTACACACAAAGCTGATTCTTGGATGACGGGGAGATCCGCTGGTCCCATTGCGAGTTAGGGTCCTTGGCTCTGGGGCCAGGATCCAAGCAGAGAGATAGGCCGAGATACTAGTCACCAAAATATTTAGAAGAGAATCATGAAAGAGGAAAGCGAGCCGAATGCCACTGATGTCATGCTCTCCCATGTTGTGAGAAATTGATAAAAGTAAAAGTAAAAGAGAAAAAAAAAAGAAGAAAGTAAAACAAAAGAAGGTTTGATAAGGGTAAGGATAAATCTACCTCGTTGCTTGTGTCCCAGGCTAGGTAGGATTCCAAACGTTATTACAAGCTGGCGATAGGACGGCTTCAGAGATTACTGGCTGTACCATGGGGCGATAGACGGGCATATTTTCTTCCATCTCCAGAAAAACGAAGACCTGGGGAAGAATGTGCATGAATCGATGCATCGAAAATGCCTCACGGTCAAGGATGATGCTACTCCGTACTCCGTACATGCGCACTGAAACTTGCGGTCACCCGAATCAATCCCTGGGAAGAGCCAACCCCGAGCCGATTTTGGAAAGGGAAGGAGAAAAGAATCAAACAAAGGCCACAAAATGATGATTCTGTATTGGTCATATTAACTGAGCCGACCGTGACCACTTTTGGGACCGTTCCACTTAGCGCGCAGTGGCGTGCCTGTAAACCGGACTTTGAGGGAACAAAGGACCAACCCGTCTAGGCAAAACCCCTAAGGCAAAGTAAAGCAATGTGGCTTGCGCCTAGAGGGTCCCTCGTGTTTCCTCCCCAGTGCTTATTCGTGTTCTGGGGTCAATCTTGACTCCCGCATTCAATGTGCTTGGCGAGCAGAGTACGGAGTATCTGGGGTTCACTAGATAGAGAGTCAAGTCACCGGGATGGATGGGATGTCCTGCCACTACCCAGCCGGTCCATGTTGACTCTGTTCCAAATTCTTTTTTTCGCATGGTCACTGCCGGTCTCGGCCTTTGTCCGAGGCATGGCTAAACATGATCCCCGTTTTCCCTTTCCCGCGTTAAATCCACCGGTCGAGGTAAGATCTCGCGAAGACGATGTGGATGCCAACCCTGGTATTCCTTATCTGGGTTTCAGAACCACCCTATTTCTTTGGTCCCCACGTTCTCCGCGATATTCAGTGTAGACTCTGGAGATGCCATTCTTCCCCACGTTTTTTTCCGAGTATCCTAGCGAACGCGTCAGCTGGAGATGACTGGGCCACGACATCGTCTCCGGAGAAGTTTTGCTGCCTTGTCCGGTTGTCAGCTTGGGTTGGGTTTCCATTTGCCGATACATGCTGTTCCCGGTTGAAATTAGTTGGCCTCCGACCGAGTGGTCATGGTTGCATCGTTGTCTCTAGACTCTCACGTCAGTTTACCGCTTCGGTGTGCGCTAGATCCTTTCCCATCTCCATGCCGCTCGTGGCTCCATCTTGTGACGCAGATCGCATTCTATCGTTCTCATTGCGACAAGGTCAACCGGAAACATCCCCGACGCCAGTGACGTGACCGGGGCTTCCTGTCCTTGAAATTCTTTCCTTCCGTCATCCATGTTTTTCCCTTTTGCCTACTTCGGCCTATCCGCGATCACGTGTGTGGTCGTTTGCAGATCTTCGTCTGGAAGAGGAATAGCGTGGGGGAATCACGTTACTTAGTGCTGAGAAGAAACAGAACGAAAAACCCCAACAAGTGGAAGCTGAACAGGACTCATCCATGGGTGGTCTTAGGGATGTATGTACATGTACTCCGTACTTAGTACTACTACTACTACTGTATACTAGTCTGCTAGGTGCTTAGTAGTACCTCGGTAAAAAGAAATTTTACCAATCTGAGTACGGACTCGTAGTAAAGTTGCTTACTTTATGTTACCTCAATCGCTCGAATTGCCAGTGAATGTATTTTATTCAGATTACTTGAGTGTAAGATAGGTTTGCAGGATATATAAATTATCAACTACTAAAATATTTTCATGATTGAAGTAATGGAATTCCAATTGAAAAACACGAGGCGTTCAGGAAAAAGAAATTGGGTTGACCGCCGCATCGTTCATTGCCTGGTAGTTTTGCAAGGATTGTAAGGTTGCATCGTGTAGATGGAACCTGCGAACAGGGTACGTGCATATTTTGATATGCCGGGGTGCACCTCCAGAGGACTAGTACAGTTCGTCTTCCACTTTGGATACCATGTGACTCGGAAAAAAGAAGAGGGTCCTGACGCGGCCAAGGATCATCACCAGGATGATGCCTGAACCGAGGACGTCCGGGAGAGATTGGATCTCCTTCTCGCCGATAGACAAGGTGAAAACAGAACAGGGAGTGAATTCAACACCAGCGGGACCGGCTGGGCACACTCCAAACGGGATTCTCCTTGCCTCTTCTTTGTAAACTCGAGTTCTTCTGGCCTCCCAACTGGTACCGTAGTTGTTTGCCATGCAAGCGGGTTCTCGATTGGCAATGACTTGCTATACCCAACCCGACCCAGCAACGCGGTCATTGCAGTCAAACAAATCTATTCTATAAATACAGGGATGGGCGTATATAAGACCACAACTCCGACCCGATGCTGGAAAAATGGAAACCATCAAGCGTTATTCGCACATGAGAAAGTAGCGCTGCTGGGGTCGTCATGCAAGGCTTTACCGGACACATACAAGCCGAGGCCACACTACAACACGAGTCAGCGCAAACCGGAAAGGTTAATAGGGGGCGCAGGGGGAAAACGTACAATACATCCGGCAATCCCAAAGATGAGGACGTTGAGAACCGTGAGGCAGATTTTCATCGGCGTCGCAAAGAGTCGGTCTTTGTTGAGGTAGAGCCAGAACATGGCGCTGAGACCGTCTGCTTCTTGTCAGTATTCATCCATTCCGGATGGTGGGGAGAGAGGGTTTGGCAGTGCATACAGGTGAACCAGCTTGCGAAGAGAGAAGCCTATCATAGATGTGAGCCAGAAGCAACGACGGCCGGGCGAACTGATCAAAGGAACATACCACTAAGCTGAGAAGATTGTTGAAGACCGGAATCGCCTCCGCAATGATCCAGGCAACGATCCACAGAAGCAACATGAGGATCATCCAGGACCCTGTGGCCACCAGGTCTTTCTTGTGCATGCGATCGCTGCCGCGGAAGAGGCGAACGTAAACGTATTTGCATGCCACATGGCCGTTGACGACTCCGCCAATAATGATCTGACGATGGAGTTAGACGATGTGTGTCTCGTAGCGGAAACAGGGAGCCTACCGTAGGAAGGGCAATGCCGTAGGCCACCTTGCGCACCAAGGGGCTAGCAGACCCTAAGGCGGGAGATGTCACATTCTGACCCGCGAAGTAGTAGATCACGACCGATGTGACGATGTAAAGGCAGATATCAATCCCCTGGAGGAGAAAGAGCGATTTGGGGTACTCTTTCGGATCTCTCAGCTCCGACATGAATCCAAAGAACGCAACATGACCCGCTGTGGTACAGGTTATTAACTCGAACTGATAAATGAAGATCGAGAGAACCCACAGAAAGAGAAGACAATGTTGCAGACGGCAAGGAAGGCCTTGTACAGGCTGGTCTCAACGGTCGCCTGCACGCCACCGTCCCACGGCCGTTGAATACCAACCGCAATCATGACAACCATGACAGCGCTGAAGACACTGATGAAGGCTAGCCGAATATGAGTCAGTGCTTGGGTTCCAGGTCCGTACTCGCCGCCATCACTTACAAGCCACAGAAAGGTAAGACATTTTGGCGGAGGTCCGCGGCAAACACAGAAGATACGAGATGACCAATCCCACAATACCAAAGACAATGGAGCACGTTCCATGATTGGTGATGTTGTTCATGGCCACCGTAAAGGTAAGGATGTGACTTGCCATGATGAAGATGATCAGCAAAAGCTGACCAGTTCCCAAGAATTCGCGCCCGAACTTGCCCAGAAGGACTTCACCCGCATCGGCCATGCTTTGAATGTGCGGATAGCGCCATCTGAACTGACCAATGGTATAGCCAGTATAAGTAGATAGCAGGCCGAGGCTGAGCAGAAGAATGATAGCACTGGAAGGGGATGTTAGTATATCTTAGGGCCATCAGGGTATGGAACCTCCTACGGGGCAAGGCCTAAGGCAGCGACCACGGCGGGTAACGAAAGAATGCCCAGCGAGACGGTCTCCGCGACCATCACTGCGGAGGGTCAGTCGGGTTTTTTTCAAACGTGAATCTATAGGGATTACTCACGGAAACCGCATTGCCTAGAGGGAATCCATCAGTGAGCTATTTGTCACCCGAAAATTGAGGGAGGGACTGGACGCATACCACCAGCTTAACACCTTGTACTTCACCTCGGCATACTCTTCATCACCAAAAGTGTCCTGATATTCCGGACGAGATTTTTCGTCATTCTGCTTCTCCGTATCCTTGAGGCCGACATCATATTCGGCGTCCTGACTCATGTCCTTCCGTACTGCGCTCCCACGATGATCCGGCGAGTAAGCCATGAGTGCACTCTCGCGTCCCAATGATCTTCAATGGGCTGTTTTGACCAGCGCAAGAATCAACCCCAACCGTTTGAGTTGAAGGAAAAACTGGAAAGCGGTCAAGAAAACCGAAACAAGACCACAAAAAAAAAGAATTAGGCCAATTGACAGGCGGAGTGTTGGAATATCGTTCGGATGGATGGATACTACTTTGTCCTCTTACATCCACGGTCTAGGATTACTCCACGTTCTCTCCCGGTGGAGGTTCTGAAAGAAAGAAAGAAAGACGCCAGATTGGAAAGCCATTGCAATTGCCTGACTCACCTTGTCCGTCGTCTTGGCCTGAAGAAAAGACAAGTGAATATTCTGCACTCGTTGCCAAAAGTGTGTCCATTCAGTTACCTAATTAGTGCCCGATCCCGGCGGTGAGGTGGAGACCCATTCGCCACACCCGCTTGGCCTCAGGCCAATCAGACAGCCTCTGAAATGTCCGATCGACCGCCACCTTAGCCTCAAGGGCGGTGTTCCTGCAGGCACTCCACCAATCACTGTTTTCTTCAGGAATTTTAGAAAGCGGACCGGAAACTTTAACAGAGAAACGGCGAACTGAGATTTGATTTACCGTACCTTACGAGGATTCAGTACTACTCTGTATACTGATGGTCACAGAGTAGTAGTCCGGGTACCTAGTCTAGGTACTCCGTACTTACCTAGTAGTAAGTATCTACGCCTTCGTTGAGAGACCGATGGTTATGCGCGTAGCTGCAAACCTGACAAATAACACATTCACATTGATTGCACTCCGTACTGAACGATGGTCATGTTATCTCCTACTAGTACTCCGTACTATCTAACCATCCAACTCCCAGGGAAACGGAGCTCATTTCCGCACATCCAATACATTACCCAAAAACGAAAAGAAGACAATTCTCGGCCTCCTGACCACTCACTCGTAATCATAGAGCGGTTTCTGCGGCGGCACATCGTGGCGCAGGATGTACTTCTTGACATACCACGGGAACATACCACGATAGTGGTTGATATGCTTACGGGTGGGCACAGAGAACACCTGATCCAACTCTTCCAGTGACAGCGCCTTCGTTTCCGGCAGGCAGAAATAGCAGAAAATCCACCCAAACACGTTCCACGCCGCGTACCATGCGAACGCCCCTTGAACACCGAATCTCTCTCGCAGCGGGAGCCAGGTGAGGGACACGATGAAATTGAAGCCCCAGGTTGTGGCAGTCGCGAATGACATGCCAATGTCGCGGATGTACAGTGGCTGTCCAGATTAGTCTTGGTCAAGGGGACAAGGTAAAACCAAACCGATGAAAAGAAACAGCAAAACAGCTCAGGAGAGGGGACTTACAAATGCTTCGGCGGAGTAGGTGAACGGCACGGGGCCCTCCCCGGGGGAATAAACGATCATGTACAAATAGATCCCGGCAGCAACACAGGCCGTTCGAGACGTCTGGTCGGGAATGTAAAACGAAAAGCCGGTGAAAAGCAAGAATAGAGACATCAGAGGGAACGTCGTCAGAAGCAGGTTGCGCCGACCGAAAGTGTCAATCGTATACACCGCTGGGAGAGCAAAGATCCAGTTCGTGATGCCACATCCGAGGGAGACAACCAGTGCCGTGCGCAGATCGAAACCAGCTTCTCGAAACATCGAGGAAGAATAGTACATGATCGCATTGACTCCGCAGAACTATTAACCACATTAGCAACAGGAACGACAAACCGAAACGATCAGATACAAACCTGTTGCATGAACATGACGAAGAAGGACGACTGGGCGGCACGCCGGTTACGAGGAACGGTGAACATCTCGCGCCAGAGCTGTTTTCCTTCACGGAGCTTCTCTTCGACTTTCAAGGCGGAATGAATATAATAGAGATCCCTCGCAGCCTGGAACCCCGACGGACGTAACTTACACAGGGCGTTATACGCGTCCTGGTAGCGGTTGCGCATCATATACCATCGCGGGGATTCAGGGCACAGGAAAACCTGGATACAGACGAAGAATGGACTCACGGGGCCGGTTAGTCCATATCGAACAAGGTTGTGGGATAGCTCAACACCGGGAAACACTTACGGAATCGCAGTCGATCCCAGCATGAGTCTCCAGTTGAAGCCCGGGATAGTTGGATGCGTCACGTCCATGAACGCGACCGAAGCGATATAGCCCAGCATGATGCCGAATGCGGTCCACATCTGCCACATCATCACCAGGGCGCCACGAATATTGGCGGGCGCACACTCAGCGCCGTACACCGGCGTGGTCGTTGACTTCGCACCCACCGCAAACCCCAAGAGGAAGCGACCCATCAAAAGGTTCCACCAGGTGTGTGCGGCCGCCATCCAGAAGGAGGAAGCAAACGAGATAAAGCAGGAGATAAAGATACAACCGCGGCGTCCAAACCAGCGATTGAGGGGGGCAGTAGTCCAACACCCGATAACAGCCGAACAAAGATAGGGAGCGCCATTCAACAGGCCCTGCTTCCACCGGTTGGTGAGGTTGAACTCCTGATAGTAGTACCTAAGCCGTTGTTAGGCAAAAAGTCGCAGTTCCGCTCTGAACCAATCTAGACTTCACTCACTCCTGTGCTCCGTTCACTGCAGTCTGGTCCATGCCCTGCACAATTGCGGAACCAGCGCAGAGGACTGCCGATGATCAGAGTTCAAACGACTACACTCTCGGAGGAAGGGCTCTTACTGGTCATAAAATACATCATGAAAGGTTGATGCCACCGGTGGGTCTTCTCTCGTCGAAGAAGCTCCTTTTCGCTTTCGGAGAGCTCACTCAATTGCTCAAATGATTTCGGATCCTGAGCTACTAAAGCTCCCCGTTTGAGCTCTTCTACGATATGTTCGAGATTTTTGTCTCGCGCAAATTCTTCGACGTCACGGAAAAGCTCATCCTGAGTCAACCCTGCGAGAGGATTCTTCACCTTTCTGTTCGTATCGTGCTTAGTAGTATCCCGAGACCAAGCCCGGGCTGTTTCCGCCGCATCTTGTTTCTCCAGTGATATCGAGGATTCAAGACGGTTTGAGGTCAAGGCGGGCGCTTCGGGGTCGTTGATTTTTTCACCCATGACGGAGGATTCGGTGCGGAATGCCTTGTAGGTCAGAGGACCGAGGCGTGTGTCACTCCTAGTTTGTCCAAGAAGAGGTGTAGCAGACAAGAAGTAAATGAGAGGCAGCGCAAAGAGAAAATCCTGATCTCACACGGCGGCAGATCGATGCGTTTTAAGTCGCCAGGATCCCCAAAGAGACTGTGATCCGCAAGAAAGCAGAATGCCTACGGTGCCCATTCTCTTGACCGGCCAAGTTGATCTGCCCGCATGATGACTGGCTCTCCCCAGATTACCTCAGATGCACCTCCAGCGCCTTTGTCTGTTGATCCCATACTGTCTCCAGGCCAAGATACTTGGAGTCCAAAGAAGTCCTAGGTGGCGTTCTTGGAACCCCCGGGCGACTTGATTGCGGAAGTCTAGTCTGACGCCCCGGGTCCACTTCGCCAATGTGGTTGTGGGACTGTGGCTGCCCCTATGCGATATCCGGCGCGAATCGCGATGCACAGACAGTGCGGCATCATTGTTTGATCGGTTGTTCTCCTACGGGTGTGTAGCGGTATTTCATGCCTTGCCAGGCACCCGCAGAATCGAGAAATTTACTATAACGACCGCAACAAGAGTTGCAAGACAAAGTGAGCCGGTCTTGATTCAACCTTCCCAGGTCTACGGAGCCATACAGTCCGATATAGCGGGAGGTTCACCCATGTAGATATGGGTACTAGCGTAATGCTGGATGCGAGAAGGGGCTGAAAGAAAGATAAATGGAAGGAGGTATGGTCAAAAGACCCGGTCAATTGGGCCGGTTACTCACAGCTTCAACAAAGATCCTTTCACATCACGCATCTCGGCATTTTCGTCGGTTTGATCGATCTCGGCCGTCTTGGCACCAAGAGCGTCCAAGCAGTCAGGTTTCCTTGGAGGAAACAGGGAAACACCGCAACATGGGAAATAACACCATACACAACTTGGCGTACATATGCCGAGCTGGCATAGTGTATGTTTGGACTGTACGAAGAGATGAACAATGAAACCCGGCTGATGGGATTGGTTCTCCAGCTATTGATCAGCATTCATGGAAGACAATAGTCCCTCATCTCGCCAAGACGATAAGGAATCAATTTAGGTCACACGAGGTTGCCTTTTCTTCTTTGAAAGACGAATTCAGGGGGCAGCTTGTAAAAAAAAGAAGGGGAACCTTGAAACTGGAAGGTACAGAAGCCTTCCTCTGGCGGACTCTGCCTTTCATTGGTGGACTTATATCCTGAGACAACTTGAAGGCCAAGATCACGAATCAGCACGACTTAACGAACAACATGTCACGCAACCGGCGATCTCTTGGCCAGAGGCCATGATGATGACATCGTGGAAGTTAGCTCAAATGAAACATGGGGGATCCTCAGCATCCAGCCTGGCATTCATGGTCGGCGTTGTGAGTGAGCTTTGGTCACTCTATCACCCTATCTAAGTTTTGAGTGAGTAGCTGAAGGACTTAGAAGACTTGCTGGCTCCTGACACTAAGCGGAAATAAGATATTTTCAAGTTTTTCCCTCTGCTCAGTGAGAGGGAGGAAAATCGAAATTATTTGGCCAAGGCCCAAGGGACCAGAGTTGGACAGCATATCGTTTATGACTGGCCACTCATATCTCCGGCAATGCTCGGCAAGTTATTATGGACACTCTGCAGGGCAGTGCAACAAGGATTTGTCAGGGATTTCTCTCTGGGCAGTCGTGTAGATTATTCAACGCTCAAATCGCAAGCATCTACAGTATTATAAACAGTATTTCTCAACATCTGCAGCAGCGTTCTTCAGACCGTGAACGGACTCTGCAAGATGGTTCTGAGCCGACAACGTTCAATCCTTCGCAGACCAATCATGACGGACAGGACATATCTTGTGCAAGATGGCCATCCGGCCATTTTATCTCTTCGTATAGCTGCGATGGTCAGTGCATTCACGACTATCGTGGTTTTTGCATGGGCGCTGAAAGCGCACGACCACGTCTATACTGATGTAAATGGCGCTTCATTGTGCATCATGATACTGATTAGCGTAAGTCAACATCCCATTTTGCTACGTGATACGGTATCTCACCAAAGGTGGTATTGCGGATTAGGCCACATACGCAGCTCTCTGGTCTCTTATACCGTTGACAATCAGATCTCTTCTCCATCGGGCCCTCCATCCCGGCATCTATATTGCATTTGACTTCATCGCCTTTGGGGCTGTTTTTTCTACTACTGTTCTCACGATGTCGATATTGACTGTGTACGCGGAAGGTGGCTACAACTGTCGTGGATATGCTTGCCGAGACACTGCATTAGCAAACGTCGAATTCTTTGGGTTTGCAATTGCCTTGGTGAATTCGTAAGCCAGGTTGAATGGTTTTTGCGTTTCGAAAGTGCCAAAACTGACAGCACACAGCGTTCTTCATCTTATTCTGTTCGTTTGGGCCTGCTGGGTTTGCGACTATCACCGCAAACAATCTCACAAGATGGATGAGGCGATATCTAAGGCGCCTTCGGTGGCGAAGATGTGAAAAACGCATCAACGGAAATACTATATCCAACCCGAGGGGAATGTCTTAGTATGGTACGTCTAATATCTGACAGCACTCTCACGATCCACAAGTTGTTGAAAACTGTGTCTTCTGAATGGATAAAATTACGTTTCGAAGGAATCCCCCAATTCTTCCTGCAAAAGGTTGGTTGTCTTTAGTAACGGGAAGGAATCAAACCGTTAATGCATGGCGTCCTTCTCGTGGAATCCTGTAGCCTGTCGATCAAGGTGCAGGGTCAAAGCCACCTGGTCAGAACTATCTTGAAAACATGAAGACGCTCTACAGAGTACAAGCAGAGATCTATCATGCGCAGAAGCCTTGAGTAATAACATCGCCCTATTAAATTCGGTCCGCCACTCCACTTGAGACTACCTAGTGTTTCAAGTCTCTCTAGTTCGATCCTGATGATAAATGCATTTTGGCCCGGACTTTACGTCGAGAACCAACTCACTGGAACAAAATTCTGTGCTATACGGTATAACATGTTGTAGAAGAAGTATGTATATACAGACAATACCCGCTGACTGTCTTTCCATGCTATAGGTCCTCTGCCCTACGCAAATCCACGAATTCTCAAACTACCAGGCGATACTGTCGCCGGCACCATTCTGTCGGCAGTAGTAGTTCAGCTCGTCACCTCCAATGTGCTGTGCTGCAGACTCGCAGTAGTACAAGACGTCATTCTCGTTCTTCAGTGTGCAGTCGGGGCATTGATCCCACTGCTTATTGCCGGTGTTGCGCGCCTTGTACGCGTCGCAGGCCTTCTCAGTGGCACCCTGGTTATAAGCATCCTAGAGCCATGGTCAGCAATCACATTGGGTAGGGTGGGTAGGGCAGCACGTACGACGCCGCCATTGGTGTCAATGCAAATACCAGTGTAGTGGAGATCCGCAACGACACTATGAAAACGTTAATATGGCTGATAACTCAAACGAAAGAGAAGGGCTTCCCAACCCAGCAGCCAGAGCGGCAATGAGCACAGAGAGAGATGCCTTCATGCTTGCTTAAGATTCGTCTGGACGGAAGGCTTCAGAAACAGTGGTGTGTGTCTTAATGTTTGGGGTTGTCTTCAGTCGTAAGTTCGAGTGCTGGATGTTCGCGGCCAAGGGTAGTACTTATGAACAAATCATCTCGAGGCGTCCACAACGCAGTATATGAATGCAGATCCGATCTGGAGGCACCTGTCATGGACATTGCATTGTCTTCGTCCAAGCCGGAATCTCCGAAGGCTCCCCATGCGTGCGATCAATGGCTTGGCAAAGACAACTTCAGTTGCAAATTCCCCCTGGATTCACGGAGAGTCGTCCGCATCGACCATTACAGCAGCGATCAACACGGTTGGCGCGATGAGGATGGAATACCTCACTTGAACAAGGCAAAAGGGACGGACAGCGGGTGGCAAAACTGAAGAGTAAGTGGTGGATAAGCGGCAATGACTTCATTTTACTGGTGGTCCCTGGATATTTGTCGAGCACTAATGGCTCAATTAGCCACGGTTTACCGTATAGTCCATGCCCAGGACGCTATACCCCATGCTCTGGACAACTGGGGAAAGCTCCGTCAATCTCCGTCAATTTGGATTCACGTATCCACGATCCTGGGTTCATCCTTCGAGCTATCAGACCCACTATGGTCTTATGAGAGGCCCTCGCATAGCCAATAATCCCGAGTCTTAAGTCCACGGCCGATGATCGACAAGAATATCTGCCCTATCGGTAGTATTCCTCAGCGGAAATTCAAATTACCTACGCGGCAGGAATCATGTCACACGTGGACTTGGCATCTGCCAATTCTTCCCTGATCTGCGGTGGCATTCAACTCGGACATGGTTCTTCACCTTTCGAATGTCTCAAGAGAGTCGAAGCGAGGCTCGCCTGCGGCCGGGGCATTTTCGGGGAATTCGTTTCAGAGGAGTGTGAGGATCGTTTGTCAATGTTCCGAGTTCCGAGCCTCCATACCGAATGGCATGGCAGCTGTGCCAAGAATGAGAATCATGACGCCTGCTATGGAGATGTCACCCTAGATGATTTCCTTGCGCCCGCTGCGCGCCGGGAATACTACTACATGGCACCCCGGGCGACATTCTATATAGGAGCGTCCTTCCTGCCATTGACCACTGACTTGTTCTTTGTCTCCCAGCATCCTAAGTTCTCCGTTTCCTTTCACTGTTTCAGTTTCTCAGCACCCAAGTTGCTTCTCTCGACGTCATGAAGGCACCCTTCGTCTTACTGGTCTCTCTGTGCGCCCACGGCGCCCTCACCGCGGCTCTCCCCACTGGTGACATCTCCCCCGACATGGCCATCGTCCTCCTCGGTGACGGCACCAGCAAGGTTGTCCAGAAAAGGGACCTTGCCTCTCATCTCAACGGCGCTCGTCTCCAGGCCCCAGCCGACGACTTCCACTCTTTCCGGTCCGGGGGATTCGTCAGTCACCAGAAGCGTGCTGACCCCCAGTTCATTATCCCTCTTCCGGACCAGGAGTTCCTGGGGTGGGATATCGCCATGTCCTCCGTCACGCACGCCAACGAAGCCCCCGCGACCGTGGCCATCGCCGCCGGTCAGTCGGTCGCCAACAGTGTCACCGTCGGCGCATCGTTCACCGCCACCGTCGCCGACTGGCTCCAGATTGGCGGTCACATCGACTACCAAAACACGGTTACCAACACGCTGACCGGCACGGCTACCATGACCATCCCCCAGGGCCGGTGGGGTGCCATCGTCAGTAACCCATTGACTTACCGTCGACGGGGCTACGTTTTCACTGGGGCCCCCGGTCGGGCTCAATACGAGTATTTCCAAGCCGATTCTTTCGAACCTCAGAGCGTGTCCTACGAGACGGCCCAGTTGAACTGGGTGAAGGGTGTCATCACCACCTGCTTGGGTGACGGCTATCCCCTGAAGATGTGCAATGGCGAGGGTGTCTTGGAATAGCGGATTCATTGAGGAAGTAATTGGGGGTTTTTTGTTGTTTTTCTTTCGTTCTTTTCGCCGTGCGAAAGGGGAATCTCCTTTGCAATCGTCTGTTCGGTTGTCTTTCTGGTGTCAACTGAGCATGTCACATCATCATGTCGCCTATTTCTTATGTATTTGTAGCATGTTTCCCTCATTAGTGTTGACTTGAGATAAATACATTCTTGTTATTTTCACTTGGTAGTATGCGTGTAATGGATAGAGACAACGTTCTTGGTCCGGGTTATATACATATCAAGTTAGCGGAACTCCATTCACAAGGCCGGCTGGCCCAATGGTAAGGCGCTTGACTACGAATCAAGAGATTGCAGGTTCGAGCCCTGCGTCGGTCATTCTTTTTGTCGCATCTTTTTTTATTTTCTCCGTTTCCCCTTCTCTCCATCGACTCATCTACACCTGATTTAACCGAACCAGAACAGCAGAGCCTTGAACCGCATGATAATTACATGTTCATTCCCTCCTCGGCTCGGCTCTCTACGATAGGTGGAAGAAATTCGAAGCGCTGCAGAACGTTTACTTTTGATAGACATGGTGCGACAAGCCACCTTGGGTATGAAACACGCTGATGGCTTTCTCCCTCAGAGAGATCCTACCATACACTATACTCACCACGCGCCATCGGCCTGCCATCTCCCCTCCGGCGCGACGAGGGCTTTCTCAGGGTCTGAGTGGTGGATCCGTGCCACCAGGCAATTTCACCTCCCAAGCCGCCTAATGAATCTGCTACGCTGGAGTCGGGATCTGAGCAGAACTCCCGAAAAGACTACCTGATTCTGTCACTGCCGCCGATGGTCAATCGTTTCTGGAATATTGTAGACTTTCACCTTCATTACGGCGGTGCTGGTGCCCCTCCTGTGTCTGGTGGGTTTTCTTCAGATGCTCAGTATCGGTATCCACACCACGGTGGTGATGGTCCTGATGCCTGCGGAAATCATGAACGATCATTTGAGAAGCTGGGATGCAAGACGACGATCAGATCCTCGGTCGTGGGGTTTAAAAAGGCCCATGGACGACGTTGGTTCTTCTTTCATTCGGCACGCCATTCATTCCCTTCTTCTCTTCGTGACTTGTTCTCTCTGTCGAGAACTTGAGCTTGCACTTGACATTCCTTGCGCTGGACCGCAAATTCCATTCCTTTCAGATCCAAGTTCATCTTTTCCCCCAGCCGACACCATGCGTCACGTTCAGTCTGCCTCCCTCTTGACGGCCCTCTTCTCGGCCACCCAGGTCGCCGCCCACGGCCATGTCACCAACATCGTCGTCAACGGCGTGTACTACCAGGGCTTCGATATCAACTCCTTCCCCTACATGGGCGAGAAGTTCCCCACCGTCGCCGCCTGGACCACCCCCAACACCGGCAACGGACCTCTGGCGCCCAGCCAGTACAGCTCCCCGGACATCATCTGCCACCAGAACGCGACGGTAGGCAAGGGCTACGTGGAAGTCAACGCGGGAGACCGCGTCAGCATCCAGTGGACCGCCTGGCCGGATTCGCACCACGGCCCCGTCCTGGACTACCTCGCCCGGTGCGAGCCGAACTGCGCGTCGGTGGACAAGACCTCGCTCGAGTTCTTCAAGATCGACGGCGTGGGCCTGCTGGATGGCGCCAAGGCACCGGGCAACTGGGGCGACGACGAGCTGATCAAGAACAAGAACAGCTGGCTCGTCGAGATCCCCAAGTCCATCGCCCCGGGCTTCTACGTCCTCCGCCACGAGCTGATCGCCCTGCACTCCGCCGGAAACGAGGGCGGCGCCCAGAACTACCCCTCCTGCTTCACCCTCAAGGTCAAGGGCGGCGGCTCCGATAAGCCCGCCGGCGTCGTCGGAACCAAGCTCTACACCCCCACCGGCGACGGCATCGTCTTCAACATCTACCAGTCCATGTCCAGCTACCCCCTGCCCGGTCCCCCCATGTACTCCGGCGCCGCCACCGGCGTCCCGCAGGCCACCTCCGCCGTCACGTCCACCGGAACCGCCTTGGCCCTGGACGGTGCCGCCACTGCCGCGTCGGCTCCCTCCGGCTTCTCGACCGTCGCATCGGCATCGGCGACTCCCGCTGCTTCTTCGTCGGCCGCTGCCTCCCGCTAAGCCATCCCGACGGCCGGGGAGATATCGCGGGCTTTGACTTATTTTTTTTTTGCTGGGCGAGGGGAATTCTGCCCAACAACGGGGCATGCTTTGGAATACTGTGTAATATAGATAGATTCTTTTTCTCCGCGCTCAGAGCCGCGATTTCAATTTGAGTGGACTTGGATTCCCGCCGGTGATAGCAGCCGAATCAGAACCACGGTATTCGAGTAGTATAAGAGTCTATTGATATATGGTATGTATATGTACTGTACACGGGTGTATCCTCCGACCGAAAAACGTCCACAGGAAACTCCGACGTCTAGAAAGTGGCCGCAGCGACATTCTGCCCCCAGCGATCGTTTTTGAACGGCACAATTGCCCGGTCAAAGTCGGTGGTCTCCAAGGCCGCCCGCGCAGGCTCCGGCAAACTCTCGTAGGCGATCAACGGTTGGGAGCCGCCGGCTCGGTTGGTCAGGCCGCACAGGTGGTCCATGGGCCAGATGCTGTAGTACTGGATCAAGGGGCGCGTGCCCTGCAGGGTGTATCCATTCGTGGAGCATTCCCATCTGCCATGGCCGGACGGGCAGACGGCGAGGATGTTGTCGGGGGTTGTCTGGGTTGGATCGCGGAGCCAGACGATGACTCCCTCCCAATCGTGGCGATGGCCGATGCCCGGCGAGGGCGCGTCTTTGGGGAAGTACCACGAGTACATGAGGGCGTACTTGTCGCCGGACGGGCCGCCGCGGACGTAGATCTGTCCTTGGTTCTTGCTGCATCCGCCGTTGCTGGCGCCTGAGACGGCGAGGCCGCCACTGGGGTTGTGTTAGTCTGTCGGAGCGACGGGGAAGGATTGGGATCGGCTTGGTTCTTACCCTGTGTTGCCCTGTGCGTCTACCGCAGGGAAAGGCACGCATCCACTCGTGACGCTCAGTAATGGCTGGTACGCCTTGTAAACGTCGCCCACTATGCCGGGGGGCACCGTCTCGGGGAATCCGGCCACCTTGTCATGGCCGATGACACCACCGTGGGCGAGCTGCGACAGCGCCGCGGTAAGGAGAATAAACTTCGAGATCATCGTTGGAACAGTTGACAGCGACGATCACATCTGATCGTTCTCAGGGATTCACCACGTCCAGAGGGTTATATAGGCGCGGTCGAACCATTCTCTGTAGTGTTCACCGACGTTATGCCGATGCCTGTTGGTCATGAACAATGCGATGTATTTGGCAGGATCATCAGTGGATACTTCGTATAGGGTCTCCTATTTCCTACTTTGGCATTTTGGTGGGTTTTCTTTCTCCCAGCGTCCGACACCGGGGGATGGATTGATATCATCCTAGCAATGGTGAATACCTGCGTGTCGATTAATTGGCTGGAGGTTCCCATGATCGGTTCTCTCACCTGCAGGTGGAAGTTTACACTCGTTCGGAAATTCAACTATCGCTCACACCGTACACGCATAAAGCCTAGATACTAGATAGATATCCTGTTCAGGGGAACGTAGAAGGAGTTCAGGATCTCCTTCTTTGCAAGCTGGGTGGACGAAAAGGCCGAACACAACCACTGCCAAGGAGACCGTCAGCCATCAGGAATCAACATAAATGAACCCGGTGGGACCAAAATTAATTAATTCGGCCAAAACATGCAACCCAACGGAGAAAATCGGTTAATCTATGTCAGACGATCTACCACCCTGAAGAGAATTATCTAGGGCAGACAGGTCAACAAATTGCCCAATTGCTTCACCACTGCGGCCTGCTGCGCCGCGTCCGCATCCAATTTGTTCGACGCCTTCCCCACCGAGACACTGACGTAGCATCCGGTCTCCGTCACCGTGGTCTCCGTCGGCAGCCGCTGGTCGTTCTCGCAGATCTCCACATCCTTGCCCGAAAACAGCGGTAGGGCATGGTAGATGCGCGAGAGGACGAACTTGAAGTCCTCCACGCGCGTACTCGTGCATTTTCCCCCGTCCACCCGGGGCAAGTTGACGTTCAGGAACACGTCCTCGGGGAGATAGGGCTCGCCCGCCGCCACAACCTGGTCGACCAACTTGGTCGCAAGCTGCGCGTAGAGCGTCGCGTATGCGGGCGTGGGGGCGTCCCAGGCGAGCGCCGAGCCGGTTCCGCCGGAGAAGGCGATCGCGGGGATGTGCGCATCGTGTGCCGCGTAGGAGGCGGCGCCGACCGTGCCGGAGATGACGGTGACGACGCCGAGGTTGTACCCAACGTTGGGTCCCGTGACAACCAGGTCAGGTTTGCCGTCGAAGAAGGTGGGCGAGAGGCTCTCGATTCCCTGTTTGATGGACGTGACCGGGAACGAGTTCACGTAGTTCCAGCGCGGCTGGGTTGCGTTGTGTCCGACGGCGGGACTGCCTTTGGAGCAGCTGTTGAATTCACAGGGCTCGGAGAGCGGTTTTGGCTCTCCGTCGCTGGAACCTAGATCGATAGACTCGATTAGATATCTATGGTGAGTACAGAGTATTACAGGGGGGGATTGGCATACCCGTTCCGCTCTGGTTCTCTGCCGGCGCTGAGATGACGACGGAGTGACCAGCCTCAGTCAATGAGTCGTACAATGTGCGGATGTTCTTCTCGGCCCAACCGTCATCGTTGCCGGAAAGGATGTTCACAGCCTGGGCTGCCAGGGGCAGCAAAGCGAGGGAGAGCGGGAGCTGCATCGCGGCGAGTGGAAGAAACGAAGTGATTCAATGATCTCTGTTGTCGTGCAGCGGCCATCTATATATCTTTTTTTTTTCCCTCCCTTCTTCCTTCTTCCTTCCTCTCCATGCCGTTATTCCGTATGCTACGACAGGGGTTAAATCTTTCCGGGCTCCATCCATTGAGCTTTAGGGCACTTAAGGGCCGGTGATTTCCGCCAACCAGATCACCACGTGCGCCCCAAGCAAATTGCATCGTCTGAAGAGAACGCGTGCGTTGTCGTTTTCTCCTATACAGATCTTTTAATTGGCTTGGCGAAACGTCGGAGTCTCCGCCCAAGAAAAATCTCTGCAAGAAAACCTCCGAGGCTTAACTAGCGTAGACGATTCGGTAACACGGGGCTGCAGGGCAACGGGGCACCAGGAGACAGCAACTGTAAGTTTCGCGGCACGGCCTTCATGAATTTTGGATTTCTCCTTGAAAAATGTCTGTTGAACTCCGATACGAAGGGTTGTCAAAGTTCGCCCATCCAGGGTAGTCAGAGAGAAGAACAGGTTCCACGGAGAAGGATTCGATCTCCGAATCTGTATTTAGCAAGTCGGTGATTATCTTCCGTTGTTACCACCCTGTTTGAAGGATCTCGGCCGGACATTATCGGTATGAGTCCGGGGTATTTCGACATCCTCCTGCCTGTGCAATGTCACCCTGTACGCGCTGTGTTATAGTTTGATAGTGAGAAGTTCATCGGGGGTGTAACATTCCTTCGGGATGCTCCGCGTTTCAGAATCATTGTGAGGCCGAGGTTCGTATTTGGGTATTAAGGGATGAGATATTATTAGTGAGACGCTCCTCGCATGGGTGCAGTAAGGTTAATGGTGCTTCGCAAAGGTGTGTTTTAAGGTACAGCCTGTATAGATTAGGCTGCATGGCCACCGGAAATGAGAGGATTTCCCCGGTTGAGAATGTTCATTACCATGCGTACCTTTCAGCTGGCCAATGGTATGGTCGGTCGAGAGGCTATGTGGATGAGACTTGACCCGGCGAGCTGCACAAGGGCGATGGGATGTTGTCACTAGTCATGGAATCTATTCCACCAGTGCTCCGGACACGCAAGCGACCCAATTCTCCATATACATGGAGGAATGGATTCGTTGTCCCAGCAGGGCATTGCATGTGCGCGGATATATAACATGTACCTATGATGGGGACGAATCCTGATACGAACTGGCGGACGAGATGCCCTCGCTTTGAAGATGGGGTGACAATCAAGTATACACAAATGCTTTTGACCACCACGCGCCTTGGAAGAACAAGTGTCCGCATGGAGGCTCTCCAAGCGTTCTTTGGGAATAATGGTTGTACGATATCAGAAAGATGGAGATGATTAGGCGCATATAAAAGCAACTCGAGAAGCGGTTCGTGCCGGACGTCACTGCAGAAGTTTGCGGACTCCGCATGAATATTCAAAGCAGAATGTGGTGATCGCCGACCAGCGTATGATTGATTCGACATTGCCCATGAGTGAGGCCTGAGAGCAATGGGGCGAGGCTTCCACAGTCGATGCCTTCTTCTGGGATACCTGGAGGAACATTGAGTTCATGTCGGTGCCTATGACCCTGCCCTTCAGAAGCAGGTTGAATTCACTGTCAGACACACTGAATATCATATGCGGTACCCTCGTCCAGATGGGATTGACTCTATTACCAGCACTGAATGGTTTTGCTTGGAATTCGACTCTCTCGCTTCGATCGATTACCTTCGAAATCGTATCTCGGAAACTGAGATGGAGCACTCTAGCTCAGACAGCCATGGGTAACATTGTGCGAGTATCGCAAATCGTAGAAACAAGCCTGGAGGTAGGGGGTCCAGTGTACTCCATCCCGTGTTTGGGTGAGCAGAGTTGACATGTCACTGACATGTCAGTGACATGCCAGCATGTCCGCATGTCAGCATGTCAGATGTTCACCATGTGACGGGTTATTTTTGGCATTGACGATTGGTGGCGTCCACGCGATAAACAACTATTCAGTACTCCGAAGACTGTGAGTCTGATTGGATTCCAGGTGGTCCAAAGTATATCGAACCAATCAGCGCCGAGCAAACGACTCGGGAGGATCGGGACATAATTGGCTGACCCAAAGAGACCCGACGGGCGATTTACCTTCCGGTCCAGTAGAGGACTAGTGTAGTACCAGATACCTAGATACATACTCCGTACATACCTTGAAAAATAGACGGAAACCTCAGGCTCCAGGCGTAAGGATTTCCCTAGATACTTTCGGGCTGAACAAACAGCTCTTCATGTCCTCGCACAGAATATATGCCACACTACACCCCCGAGAATGATGGCACGGGTTTAGCGCGACAACTGACCCATCTACTCGTCGCTCAATATGTCTACTCCGTCTTCATCGCTCTCGCCTGGTGCAATGCCCTGGAGCTGCTGGTTCTCTGCCTCAATACCTTCAGGCGCTATGCGGGGACCTACTTCTGGAGCCTCTTCGTGGCCTCCATCTCCATCATCCCCTTTGGCCTGGGTTACCTGCTGAAGATGTTCCAGATCACCTTCACCAACGGCTACCTAGAGTTGGCCATCACCGACGTCGGCTGGGTCGGGATGGTCACCGGTCAATCGCTCGTCCTCTGGTCCCGTCTACACCTCGTCGTCCATAATCGTAAGGTGCTCAAGGGCATTCTGTACCTCATCATTCTCGACAGCGTCCTCCTCCATACCGCAGCCACGACGTTGGAGTTCATGGACAACGGTCTCTCCAACATCCATCATGTGGCGGTGGCGTTCGGCATCGTGGAACGAATCCAGGTGATGTGGTTCTCCGTGCAGGAGCTTCTGATCTCTTCCGTATACATCGTGGAAACCACCAAGTTACTGCGCCTGGAACGCGGAGGGCCGTGGCGCACCATTCTCACGCAACTGATCGTCGTCAATGTGGTCATCATGGTGCTCGATGTGGCAGTGGTGGCGGTTCAGTTCGCGGGGTACTTCACCTTACAGGTGACCACGAAAGTGTTGGTGTACAGCATCAAATTAAAGCTGGAATATATTATCTTGGGCCGGTTAGTGGACGTCGCGCATATCAGGTCCCAGTCGGCGACGCCCCGATATCGATTCTGACTGCGATTGAAGTTGGAAGTCCAAGTCCCCTCATCGGAACGGTTGAGAGAGACGGTACGGAGTACTTTGGGCACACCCTCGACCGAGATTCCGTCTGACGGTCCGGCCTAAAATCTCACCTGCCTCTCTCAACGCCGAAAAACGCCGACTGGCGGAGGAGTGATGCCCCACGTGACATTTCGTATTTATGGCAGTCAACCACACAGGTTCACTTTTCAATTCACCCGTATTCTTCGCTGGTACTCTGGTCAACCGAGAGACCCTTCTGGCAGACTAATTCCGCACTTGATCGTGCAACAATGGCGTCCCTGTTAACCGCCGTCGGCCTCACCCAAAGCCCCTTGTCGACGCCCATGCCCAATTATGGCCCGGGATTCCTTATCTTTCACTTCGTCTTCGCCTATGGGGTGCTCTCCTCGCGCACCCTCAAGCAATCTTACGGCATCGACCACCAGGTGTCCCCCCGCCAGGATCTGAACAGATATGGCGAGGCGGCTGTACGGGAGGGGAAAATCACCCAGAAGCAACTCGACATGCTCTATCGCAACGAAGGGGCGCATGCCAATTCTGTTGAGAACTACACCCTTTTCGTCGCCAGTATTGCCCTCGCCACCTACGCGGGCGTTCCCCGAACGACCATCAACGCAGCGGGCTGGACCTATACCGTGGCACGGATTCTCTATGCGATCAATTATATCACCGTGGATCACTCGCGACCGGCGCAGTGGCGGGGCATTTTTTGGTGGATTGGCAACTTGAGCTGCCTGACCCTGCTGTGGAAGGCAGGACAGGCATTGAGTAATTAGGGAGTAGACGATCCGGAGAGGATGATCCTCCCGGAGATTTGGAACGGGGCTCAGGCTTGAATCCAGTTCCCAGCCCAAACCGTAGGTACCCTTGCTCGGCGGTAACCTGTATGTTGAAGTATATATCATCTAGTTGTTAGACACAGCGATACTACGAAACTATGAGTATTATAGACTGACCAGTCATATTGATTGGATCAATTTCATGCCGTCCTTCTCGAAAAGCGAAGCAGGGAGTCTCCGGGACAAAGACCGGGCGCTCCAGGCTTACACTTTCGACACACCGTGCTCGAAGTATCACTGCTTGGGGAGCCGTGGGGAGCCGTCTGGCCAGTAGATAGTGGTTTCCAATGCGATCGGCACGCAATTAAATGTGGATCAGTGGCCTCCGTGCCCGTGTTTATGAAATGAATTAAGAGTACGGTTACTAGGCGGCAGTGGAAGCATCATGAGGCTTCAATTCTTCGCCGTCAGGGTGGTTACACGCGTCAGGTAATATGCAAGATAGGATATATAATTGAAGCCAGACATTCGGTATGTCCTGAATCACATACTGAGTAGTTGTATCATTAACAATATCATCATGTCCGCTGCGGAAGGCGTGTTGTTTTCTTGTGGGTCAGCTCCTATAAACATTATTTTAGCATATGAGTCTTTAAATATCCGACGGACGTCCATCCCATTCTCCCACATCAACTAGACGGAGGCCGCCTCCTCTCCCGGAACCAGTCTCTGCCGTTCGTCGTCACATTCCGCTCGCTTCTCTTCGCTCCACCTTTTCTCGCCGACATGTACAAAGGTCACCAGGGCCACCCCGACGATGAGACCCGCGGTGGCGAGAGAGGCATTAATGGGAATCGGGTTACCGTGAAAGGTCGCATGCGTCAGATAGTCGAGCCCATATTGGGCAAAGTTGACGAGACCCGAGAAACAGATGATCGTCCCGTAGACTCGGCCGAATGTCGTGAAGCCAAAAACCTTCGTCGCGTAGTCGCTGTGGGAACTCACGGCCGTTAGTAGGGTTGCTGCGTAAAGATGTGCCACACGATGCCGGCACTTACGACATCGCCGAGTAGTAGTATGGTCTCAGAAGAACAAAGAGGATGATCGTCAGATAGCCCGTCCAGGTGAGGGGGATCGAATTTAGCATTCCGGTCGCTGTCGTCAGGAGCACGATCAACGCCAAGGTAACCGGAACGCTGAGATGGTCCAGCAGGAGTCCGATGACCGGCGTGAAAATCACTCCGCCGGCGGGCAATGCCACATCGAAGAATCCGTTGATTCTCTCAGCCTGCCGTTGGGAGTGGAGCATGCATTCATACTGGGATCGCACGGTCGCAATGAAGTAGTTCATGCGCAACATCTGTAGGACTGTCATCAGAAGGATGAGGACGAACCATGGGGTCTTCACCTGCTCATGGGCTGGTAAACCATGCAGGACCCCCCATACCCGACTGGCCTCGTGTCGTTCTTCCTCCCATTCCTGTCGTTGCTTCCGCTCGCGCTTGTCTCCCAAGACTTGGTCAATGTTGTGTAGCTGATGCCTGCGCTGCCTGGCGCGGTTCGTCCGGATCTGCCACAGTTCGGAATTGCTCTGGATATCGTCGTCCGAGTCATGGACATCCCGAGTCATATCCTGGGCCTCTTCGATCTTGACTTGCAACTGCTGTGTGGTATCGTAGTCATGCGCGGGCATTATCGTAAGTAATGCGATAAGAATACAGACCGGTATGGCCAAATAAGCCAGAAAGACCCGTTTTGGGGCGAACGCCTTGGGATCTCGCACATAGGCCAGGCGATAGAGCAGGTAGACAGCGGCGGATGCATCAAACGCACCTGTGACGAGGGCGACAATCGTTCCGGTAGATTTAGGAAAGGCGTTGGCGATGCGGAATGATGGGACAAAGATGAATGTACCACCCAACGCCAGCATCGAGTTTGCGGCGATGTAACCATCCACGCGACCGGAGAAAGAGATCGCCATCAGCAAACTCCCTGCGGCTAACACTACACAACCGATCAAGGCACAAACTCGAGAGCCATAGCGGTCGAGAATGGTACCGGCCGGCAGGGCGGATACATTCGCCGTGATTGAACCCACCATAAAAAATAAGTTTAACCTGAGAAGGAGGGTCAGATGGACGAACGGTGTGAATGAATGGAATCGAGATTATTGTACCGAATATCTTGCGCTCGACACAGGTCGCTCCCCTCTCTTTCGGTGCACAGGTTGCGATACACCCCTTCACTGATCATGACCGGCTTCAGGGCCGCGAAACCAAACACGATCCCGGAGGCCAACCAACAGGACAGTAGCGTCACAATCACCTGAGCTTCACACGGAGTCAGTTTCTTGACGCGTCACACCATTGTCTTTCCTGCCTACCAAGCCGCTTCGCTGTTGATACTCTGTACGCCGGGGTCGCGGGTTTGAGCTCCCACAACTCCTGCAGGGGAGGCGGCGGCAAGACATCATAGCTGATTTCACGCCGGATAGGAATGGAGAGGATGCTGGCTGTCTCCACTACATCCAGATTATCCACACCATCAATGGAAGACACGCGCTGCACTAAGGACATGATATTGAACCACTTGTAAGGATGGGGCAACCAGGCACCTGGGGCGTCTTCAGCCAACGAGGGAGAGAAATTGATGGTAATTACATATTCTGGAGCGGAGAACAGGTGGATGTTTGTGTTTGATATATGAGAAGAAGATGAAAGAGTCGATGGGGAAGAAGGACTTCCACTGGGACGACGGGGGAACGGTCTGGTCTTCCTGTTTGGGGAGTTGTTTCCGCCCCAGGAACCCATCCTTTCTCTTTTCCCCCCCCCCCTACCTCGGCCTTTCTTTTCTTTTTTTTTTCTTTTTTTCTTTCTTTTCTTCTTTTTGCCATGTTCATGTTCAATATATATCCCACATGAGAAAAAGGTCTTCGGGATTCTGGAATGAACTCGCAGGGGTCTGAATTAGTCGCCAGAGCGTTATCAAAGGACCATGCGAAATAGTAGTAGAGCGAACCGCCTGATCATCATCTCCGTCCCCAAAAGATTTTTGATGTCTCTCACAGGTGCAATCAACTCTAGATTGAAATAGGGTATATTCATGGAATCGATGTCCCAAGAAACCTGGCTGAGTGATCAAAGTTCTCGTCTTGTCCATGAGATTGCGAGTGAGATCAATTTAGAAGTCTAGAGCCACCGGATAAAAAAAATCCCTTTAAAGGTGGCCTTGACTATCGCACTGGATTCTTTCCCTTTCATTTTTCGTTTTTTTTTTTCAACAATATGACGACTTCCACACGTTTCTTCGAGAAGAATATTCGTATTAAAGACGGTCCCAAAGTGTTTGGACCAGAGGTTATTCAGACCTTGCTCTGCGGAACATTATCATTCAAGACAAATAAATAAATAAATAAGTAAATAGAAGAAACTTGAAAGAAAATCACTGCATGCCCGCAGTACTCCGTATTGATTGGAAATTTAATACCTCTTCTACTGGTAGATAATACCCAGAAGATTGAGAATACCCTGGACAAGAAATTGAGATCTGCTCTCACGAGATATCACGAGATATCACGAGGTGCATGGATCTGGATCCGCAATTTTTTTTTTTTTTTTTTTTTTTTTTTTAAATAAAGATAAAAAAAGAAACGACCGAAGGTATCTCCCGGTTGTCGAACATGTACTCCGTACTTGTTCCTATCCGACCTGGCAGCCAGTGGAAGGCCCGTTGGGACGGAGTACTAGGGATAGATATTTATTGATTTGACCTTGTTCTACTCCGTATGCCGTCGAGTGTCTCTGTTCCTTCGAATCTATATTTATCGATCGAGGTACTCCGTACTCGGTAGATTAATGAAAGTCCCACTGAAGGGTCCTATAAAACCAGTGATATCCGATGCCTTAGGCAAGACAAGCTAGGACAAGTCTTGTCTCCCAGGAGGAGGTCGAGACTTCTCCAGGGTTCTTGGCGGGGGTCGTAAGGATAATACTAAAGATACTAAAGATACTAAAGATACTAAAGATACTAAAGAAGTAGGGAAGTGGGCCAGGAGACTGTCAAAGAAAGCAACCCGTCAGTTGTCGACCCCCTGGGGCAACAACAAATCGGTGTCACCCGGACTGGTGTGGATGTTCATGGAATCTGAATGGACCAGGTGTCGGGGTTTTAAGAAAAGTAAAGGTGATGATGTTCTCTCTCTCGACCTGTCTGGGTTTTCAATATCTATCGTCTACGGAGTACCCGAATGCATGGCTGCCCATCTTTGATCGGTTTCCACGGGGTCCGTTTATGACTTGGTCTTTGCTATGTACCGATACCTCGTAAGGAACAAAGGAAGCCTGCCAGCGGGATCTGATTGACCCCGAAATCTTCAAATCTCAAATCATTCAACCCTTGGGATAGGGGACAGATCCCGCAGGAATTCTAGAAGGCAAAAAAAAAAAATAAAAAGAAAAAAAAGGCCTTTCATTCAGCCTTGTCAATTGTCTTCCAACGTGTTCAGTCTACGGAGTACTCCGTACACACCTTGTGATCACTGATCCGCAAGCACAGTGGAAAGGAAGGGAAAAGAAAGGGTTTCCTTTCCTTTCTTCTCGTCCGTTCATTTGCATCTCCACTTTTTCCTTTTCCTTGGCGGGTGAGACAAGCGTTTCACGCGGTTCTCCAGATGGCCCGCTCGTCAATCCTAATGTAACCCAGTCGATAAATCGCCCGGTGGACAACAGAAAAGATGGAGAATCCGTACTTTATCTACTAGCCTGACCAGTGGTGTTGTAGGGGAAAAAAAAAAAAAAAAAAAAAAGCCGATTCCCTAATCAAATGGATTAATTTATCTAGTACAAGAGGAAGTACTCCGTACGTTCCAAAGTTCCCCCGTCCAGTCCTTCTTCTCGGCTCTGCGCATTGGTCTTCCACTGTGTCCACAGTGGAGTTGACATTCCTCATCCGCCACAAATCAAAAGCCGTCCCTCGATCCAGAGACACATTTACTCCACGGGATGCGCGTCGCGCGATCATGAAAGGGAGGCACTGCTTGAGCCACCGGAACGAATTGACGTCGGTGTCATGCTTCCATCTTCCAGGATTGGTGGCCTTTCTTTCATGACTTTTGGATGTTTGTATCCAATGTACTCCGTATGTATGTATGTACCTGGTTCAGGTCCAGGTCCAGGTCCCGGTCCAGATCCAGGTACATGTCATGTACTCCGTACGGAGTACTCCGTACAGTACATGAACATCTAGTACGGGTGGCAACTGATCACGATGACCACGGCAACTTTCTACCCATCATACTATAAATTAATCAGGGGGTTTTTGTCCGGATGATACCATGATACCATGATACCTCTCAGGCACCCCAGGGATGGATCATGGATGACTCGAAGAGAGTCCGGAATCGGTGATTGATCGACGGATTGAATGATGATTGACGACTGCTGCTTCTGGTGGGCCAGGAAGAGTAAGCTTGATGACGGATGACAACCAAAAGGGCATTTGTGATTAATGTTTGTCCACGGTATTTTATTACGTCGGATGTACTTTGTATGTACGGAGTACTCCGTACTCTGTATGTATGTACAGTACAGAGTCCATCGGGTGATGTTATTGAAAATTCGGTTGGTCCAATTTGTGATTGATTTACTTTCCTGGTCTAGGATTTCAGATGTGAAGAGAAGATTCTCAGCCACAAGAGGTTCAAGTTCAGTCCGTTCACAGCCCCCTTGCAGCCCAGTAGGAGAAGACGACGAAGAAGAAGAAGAGGAAGAGGAAGAGGAAGACAACCAAAAGAAATAACTCAATCAAACCTATCGCCAATAAATCTCTAAAAATAATCCTAGTTTCCTATAAAATAAAATCAAATAGTATTAAATCAAATCCAATCAAATCACAAACAAACAAAAAAAATTAAATAGATAAATAAATAAATAAATAAATCAATCAATAAAAATAAAAAAGATCAGTGGAAAGTTGATACTTGCCTACCTAGATTTATATATAGAATGAATCCATGGGTTGAGGTCCACACGGCGGTTGCTGAAGTTGCCCACCAACCGTTGCGTACCTTCCATTTATTTATTTCCATTTTTTTTTTTTTTTGTTTTTTACTTCTCTTTATTTTTGCCCCATGAGGAGACCTTTTGACCACTGTTGAGTCCAGTTTCCAGGTTGGATCTTTTTTTCTTTCTCTTTCTCTTTCTCTTTCTCTTTCTTTTTCAAGTTCTTCCCTTTGATTTCTCCCCCTCTCCCCCCCCCCCTTTCCTCCTCTATCGCTTGGGTCCCCTGCTTCAACTCCCGTCTTGAATCCTCTCTCCTCCTCATTTGGTCACCCATGCCGGAATAACTGCCATAAGTTTCGGCATCCTTCATTTTGATCGGGGATCTAGTGGGATTCATCCTTGTAGTCTCAGTTTGTCCCCTGCGGTGATCCTTTTTCCGCCCTCACCCACCAAAAGATGGGACCCGTACGGCCCAACTCCACACATTCTCAGCCGCCAAGCGGCAGCAGTTTTTATTCGCATACCAATCCCTCTCAGACGG